>RJWM01003986.1:42723-106599 GCA_004363535.1 Dasyprocta punctata
GCTAATGCTGACATGGTCGGGAGTCCAAAAATTAAAAAAAATTAAACTTAATAAACAAATTCAGTTGAAGAGCTGAATACAAAGTCAACCCTCAAAAAACCAATAGCATTCTTGAACACAAATAACAAACTCACTGAGAGATTAATTGGGGAAATAACACCTTTCACAATGGCATCCAAAAAACGAAATACTTAAAAATAAATCTAACAAAAAAAGTAAAAGACCTCTACATTGAAAATGATAGTACTCTGAAAAAGGAGATTGAAGAGGATATCAGAAAATGGAGAGATACCTCTTGTTCTTTGGTAGGAAGAACAAATATAGTGAAAATGGCCATATTTCCAGAATTGTTACACATATTTAATTGCAGCCCCAATCAAAATATCAGTAGCATACTTCAAAGAATTAGTGACAACAATTCTAAAATTCATTTGGAACCAGACAAGACCTAGAGTAGCAAAAGCAAACCTGGGCAACTAAGACAAGGCAGGGGCACCACACCCCCTGACCTGAAATTATACTATAAAGGAATAGTGATTTTAAAAAAATAACAGCATGGTACTGGCAAAAAAGCAGACCTGAGGATCAGTGAACAGATCAGAAGATGCAGAAACAACTCCAAACACACTCATCCACCTTATTTTTGACAAAGGGTCCAAAAACTTCCACTGGAAGAAAACTTCTTCAATAAATGGTGCTGGAAAAACTGTTTTTTACATGCCTAACATTAAAACTAGACCATATCCCTCTCCATGCACTAAACTAAAGTCAAAATGGATTAAAGATCCAAATATTAAAACAGAAACACTAAGTTTACTGAAAGAAAGAATAGGTGGAGCTCTTGAAGACATAAGTGTAGGCAAAGACTTTATTAACAAAACCCCAACTGCAAAGGAAATATCACAAAGAATCAACAACTGGTATCTTATCTTAATAAAGATAAGCAACCACCAGCAGAGTAAAGAGAGGACCTCAAGATATATCATGTACAGATACAAATTCTGTATGACTAATGCCATCGTTATGTACATCTAAAATGTACCAATAAAATTAATTTAAAAAAGAAGTACCAGATGAGATGTTTGCCTTCACAAAAATATCACAGAGGATGCATGCTAACACGTTACCTAAAACTTAGACTCGTCAAAAAAGAACACAAGAGAACACTACTAGACAGGAGGAAGGGATGAGGTGGGGGTATGGATATTAACAACATATGCCGCATACACGTAGAAAAATTCCACATCAAAACCCTAAATTTTGCAAAATTAATACGTACCAATAAAATTATGTTTTTAAAAAAGAATCAAAAAGTGTTTTGAGGGACTCAAAGATTAATATTAAGAGACTCGCTACAATCACTAAGAGATATAATTCTAGTAAAATATAAGAAGCACAAGCGTAAGTAATAGCTTGCTTTAATTGGTTCAGGGGGATCCCAAGCTCAAATTTCTCTCCAGATAACCACGCTTGAGTGATTAGATACAATTATGATAATACTGAGATCTTCTAAAATTAATTAGTCAAGCATTTCTGAAATGAGAACCTTGATACTCCCTGCAACTTTTGCCACTTATTAAAGATCATATCAAAGGCAGCTAGTCTTAGGGGTGTCTCTGTCAGACTTGAGGAAGGTGCCCCCCAAGAAGTTCAGCTTCCACTCTTTCTGGTGAAGGACACAGTCTCACCCAATTCAGCAGATAACCTTACTGCTTGCCTCACCAAGAAAATAGAGACCAAGAGTTGTGAAGGCTTCCAGCTTCCTTCATCAGCACCTCAGATTGACTGCTGTCTCATCGTGTGTCCTGTCTGGGACACGCACTCTTGCCAGATGTACTGGATCCTTCTGGACTCTCGTCCTCTCCTTTCATAGCCTTCAGGGCTCAGTGAAGCCCAGTTATTACCTGCTCACACCTTTAGTCCTGGGTTTGTGTTCCTTTCTACAGTTTGCTTTCCTCAACCTCCAAGTAGTCTCAGGTTTCCTTGCTCTAAAATGAAAAAGCTTTCTCTTCAATGTATTCTCTGATGCCAGAATTCTTGAGAAAGCACTGTGCACTTTTACCCTCACCTCTTAACCCTCATTGATGTCTCACATCTCTGAACTGTTGTATCTCAGCTCACAACTCCATCCAAAGACTCACAAAGAGATCATTGTCTACTTTATGCCAGTACTATTCTGTTTTTGTTACTCTGGCTTTATAGTATGTTTTGAAGTCAGGTATTGTCATACCTATAGCACTGCTCTTTTTTGTTCAGGATTGCTTTGGCTCTTCCAGTCCTTTTATGTTTCCATATGAAGTTAGGAATGTTTTTTCTAATTCTAAATGTCATTGGTGTATTGATTGGGATTGCATTGAATCTGCAGATTGCTTTTGGAAATGAGGATCAAAACTACATTGAGATTCCATCTCAAAATAGTCAGCATGGCTATCATCAAGAATACAAAAAATAATGGATATTAATGAGTATGCAGGGGTGGGTGGAAGTAACTTATATACTGTTCATTGGGAATATAACATGGGACAAACACTATGAAAATCAGTAAGCAGGCTCCTCAAAAAACTGAAGATAAAGCCATTGTTTGATCCAACTATATCACTCCTCTGTATCCATCCAAAAGAATAAAGTCAGCACATTAGAGAGAAACCTGCATACCTGTGTGGCACACAACAATTAGCTAAACTATGGAAACAGACTAGGTGTGCATCACTTGTTGAATGGATAAGGTAACAGTGATATTTGCATATACCCAGTGGAGTATTATTTAGCCATAAAGAAGAACTAAATCCTGTCACTTGCAGGAAAACAGATGAAACTGGATGGAATAGACTTAAGTAAAACAATAACTCTGTTATGGGTTGTATTTAGATGCACCCCAAAGCCTCATGCAGTCATAGGTGGAACTTGTTCAGAGGTGGCTAAATCTAGAGTGTGTGATTGATTCATGGTGCAATGCTAGAATTAAGGGGACTAATATTAAGGGTGGGTGTTTACTAAATCAGTCCACTGATTGGTTTGGCAGTTCCCTAATCCCAGTAGCCTAGGCAACATATAGAATGGGCAGAAAGAAGCTGCTAAGGTCTCTTGCTTGCTTTGCTACCTTCTGCCCACCATGAACTATTTCCCCTCCGCGATGCCTTGGAGTCAGCTGATTATAGGCTGAAAGCTCTACAAACTGTGGGCCAAATAAACTTTTTCTCCTTTAACTTTGGGTGTTGAGTATTTTGTCTCAGCAGTGAGAAAAGTTACTAATGCATAGTCAGATTCAAAAAGATAAATATTGTGCGTTTTCTCTTATTTGTGAAATCTAAGGGAAAACAGGGAGGGAAAAAAAAAGAAGGGAGGGAAAGAAGGAGAGAGGAAAGGAAGAGAGAGACAGAGACAGAGACAGGCAGAGAGACAGAGAATTAAAGTAGAAGGGAGATCACTAGGAAAGCTGTAGGTAAAGGTGCTAAAGGTACTATAACTTTTATTTTTGTCACCTCTAAATTCTTTTAAACTCACAATTCATTTAGGTAGCTGATACCTCTCACATTAGGATCTCAGTCAGAACTTCTACTTTTCCATTCTATTCTACCTTGCCTGGATGAGGTCTCAACAGTAGAGACCACCAGGCCCTGGCTCTGAGGCTGCTTAGGAAACAGATTGGTTAATGACTCAGAGGTGAGCACATGCAGGGAAGCTCTAAGTGGCGCACGCCGTGAAACTTCCAGCTAGTAAAACGCCAAGGCAATAGCATAAACTACAGCAAGATCACACCAGGCTGGGAGAGTGGGTAGAGAAACGCAGCGAATGTTCAAGGACAAAACAGCAGATGCTTTCAGGACAAATAATCCAAACCAGTCTTGGCAAATGGCCTCCCATGTGCCCTCATGAGACTATCTTAAGATGGGCTTTGGGAAAGCTCAAATTTGCACACAAGATAAGGCTCCTGTTTATAGTTCTATGTTATTGGGAATGTTTGCATGTTTAAACTAAGGTTCTTTATCTTCATCGAAGTTATTCTTCCTTTCAGTGAAGGACAGAAGCCTTGAAATTTGAAACTGAATCTCGGGACTCGATTTTATAACAAGAATTTACCTTTGGTCAATATTTTCATGTGCATTTATAATTGAGATAAGGTTTTTTAAACCTAAATCCAGTATTCTTTGTGTAGACTACTTAAAAGCTATTTATTATGAATGTGCTAAAGTATTTTTCTTTTTGTTTCTATTAGATGTATGTGTATATCTTTCCCCATGCATTTCTCTTTACTCTCCATGTATATGATAATACAAATATGTAATTATTCGAAGTGTTATTAAAAGGCTTCAATAGACTATCTCAAGACTGCATTTTTCAACTGAGAAGGGGAAATAGCTTGTTTTGAATTGCTGTTACAATTTCCACTAATAAAAATATGTGCCCTTCAGACAGGAATTAGATAAGCAGCTTGTTTCTGCAAAAGTTGAACTGCAGCCAGTCTTGTACAAACTCATTTCATAAATATTTCTCTCTTCAAAAAAAATTGAGGAGATGGATAGATTCAAAATTTTCCAGGAGAGTACCAAGAATTCCAGTTCATGATTATCTCAGGGGGGAAACTTCCATCTGTTCCCCACAATAGTTTAACTTGACTTTGCTTCATATTTCTTAATCAAGACCTTGGGGTTTCTGTATAAGATTAAATATTTTTCTGACTTCACTATTTTATTAAAAATACCACATTTATTTGAAAGATGAATATCTTGTTCATAGTACTATTTTAGGATACAGAAAATTTCATGACATCTCTGAGGCTATATATTTCTGTATGTTTGGAATGCTGTGATGGATTGATTTTGTATTGTGTCAGTCTCCATTCAATTTCTCTGCTTCCCTGATAAACCTTCAATCTGTTCATTACTTCCCATTTAATTCTGACCCCTGGCCCATGAAGGTCACATTATGTAGTGATCATATGCACTGCTTAACTTTTTCTCTTTGATTTCAATACTACGCATGACTATAAACCAATGAGAGTACTTTTCAAAATGAGTAGGATTTGAAAATTGTTCAACAAGAAATTCATAAACCTTTTGAGCAATGGCAGTAACATTGGAACAAACACAGAACTTTTTCTGCCTAGTCTTTTGAATATATAAGTGCCGTAATATTTATATACATCATTCACATTGTTTATGATCTCATTTCATACTTTGTATTAATATGCTATCCTGTGTCTGAAAAAAACTTTCTTACTTTACTAGTCATCTAACAACTTTCATAACAAAAATGAGTAGATCATAATTTTTAGCAGTCTTGCTTTTCTTCGTTATATTCTAACATTTAAATATAGAAAATCTAAAAGTAAATATCTATGTGACAGCTAAGCTGAACTATCAACTTGATTGACTTGAGAGTGGCCCAGGAAATTAGTAAAGCGTATTTCTGGGTGTGTCTCAGTGAGTCATGGAAGCATGACCTTGGGTACTGTATCTGATCCCTTGTCCCTTCCTCACTGGCCCTGTTCCTCTGTTCTGTGAGTATTTTTCCTCTGCCACAACCTCCCCCCATCATGCTCCTGCATTGGTATCAGGATCTTGGCCCAGCCCCAACCTCCCAAATGAGTGAATGACGAACTCTTACTTAAGAGACAAGTGATGTGATTGTAGGGCTCCAGGAGAATCAAAACCCTCTAAGGGAATTTGAGATTCCCTGAGAGTTGAGACAAAGGACTTCTCTGGGTTCATATTTATTTGATTTCCAAACAAAGGAAGGGGATACTGAGACAAACCTTGGAACTGAGTAGGACCTTGGAAGTCAGTTCAAAGACTTCTCCAAGCAGTAAAGTTTGCCAATTAAGAGAACCTTCTTACCTCTAAGGTTGGCAGCTTCATTGCTCTGGAAGAGGGGGTATCAGCAGCTCACATCTTTGGTTGCCTGGCTATGGTTATCTTGATGTCAGAGCACCATGCATATGCTTTTCCAACACAGCCAGAGGTCGCCATGTTCAGCAACTTAACCCTGTACAGTCTGGTCTTGAACACCCTGGAGTAGTCAATCACGGACTGAATCTCTTGAAAACACAAATCAAATTAAACCCCATCTCTTTTAAGTTGTGGGTCTCAGATATTGTATCCCAGTGATAGTAAAACTGATTAATGTAGTCCATGAGATTATTTTTCATTAGGGGGGTTTCTTACATTAAATTTTTTTTAAACACCTGGGTTCAGTAATTTATTATGTTAAATTATTTGTTTAGAACTTTAAAACTTCTGCTATTCTCAGGAGAAAAAAAAAGAAAAGAAAACAAAACAAAGTCCATATGAAGTTACTTTCAACTTCTAGGTGAAAGGTGGTTCTTTTTAACATTTCTTTTCTAATGGGCTCCTGTAATTTTCCATCGCAAATTAGTATTCAAGCTCCTTTCAAGCAGGTACATTTTTCATATGCTCTAAATACAAGGTTGAACTTAGGTTAGGACAGGAAACTAGCCCAAATAACTCTGTGTGCTCACATTTTGCTCCAAATATTTTTACATGAGAGAATCAAGTAAAAAAAAAAAAATTAACCTTGAAGGAGAGAATGAGGAAGTCGCAGAAGAACCACACCCAGTCTGGGTGAAAGGTATGCATAGAAAATAAGCCAGTCCTCCTTGCCTATCTTGATGTAAGCCCATGGCACTAGATTGGGCTCCTTGAATAAATCAGTAAAACCATCCTCCCCACCAAAATGTACTGAAGACCGTGAGTCCTCATAGCCCTATAAAGCGGGTGGTAATATTATCCCTATATTTTACAGAGGAGAAAGCTGTCTTTCAGGTCTGTTATAGCACCAGTTGGGGAATTGGACAGCTGCCCAAGTGAGTCATGGTCCAGATGCTCAATCCTACAGCCACAAAGTCCTAAGAAAATTACCCAACACTTTTGGCACTCTTTACCCAACACTCCCCTTGCATATTTAATATATTCTCACAAATAACTGCATTGGACTGATTACCTTATAAAGATATATACTGTTGAACATTTCTTTTCAGAATTTAAATCACCAATTCTCATTTCAATACTGAATTTTAACTCTGGCCTGTTGCTCCAAACTGAGGAAACATTGGCAAGAATGTTGGAAGTGGGCAGTTCGCCCACCCAGCAGGACCATATTTCTCACACAAAGTAGTCAAAAATCGAAATGTGTTGCTGCCTCATCTCTTAACATTAAAGCTAAATTTGAGGAAATCTACCACCAGGAGGCAATGTACATTTTATCACATGATCAGAACCAGAAGTACCATGTTGGATTGGTGGCCAGCGGCCATATTTTGTTTGATTCTAATGGTTTCTTGGCTTAGTTGTTTTAAATGGGAGCCAACATTTCATAATCAGATGTTTTCACATAAAAATGTAAATTTTCATTTTTTTCTTGAAAAATCAGAAGACCTAGCAATTATTGGCTCTGCATTTCCTCAAGGTAACCATTGCCTATTGCTGGATCCAGCCAGCTCATTTGATTAGCAGAGTACCCTAGTCATTCACAAAATATACACAGGTGTACTTGTATCCAGCCTGCTCCATGTTACCTGCCTGGCCCCTGCAGCATCTTGAGTCTGTGAGTTCCTCATCCAAACAATCAGGGTATGATACAAAGTATGGTGACAAGAAAAATCATATGCAGAAACCTTCTAGACTTTTTAAGAGTAAAAATATTAACCTTGTCACTTTAAAACAGCACTGCACCAATGTCATCTGTAATATAACAATACAATAATTATACATTAATACAGAGCTAAACATTTTTAATGACCAAACTTTAGCTATAATTTGACGTAATTTTCACTAATGCTTAATTAATTACTAAAATTGATTTATTCTAACTCAGTTCTTATCATCTGCATGAAATAGAAATTTACATGTTCATCCTGAATCCACATCATGGAGGAGCCAAGACTCTTTCATCCTTCCAACTGTACTAGGTTTCTTGGGATTTTGTTTGTACATTTTGTTTTTATTTTTTCCTGGACTGGGGATTGAACCCAGAGCCTCCTACATGACAAGCAAGAGCTCTACCACTGAGCTATATCCCCAGCTCTTTCATGTTTTAATTTGAGACAGGGTCTTGCTAAATTGCAAGGACTGGCCTAGAACTTGTTATCCTCTTGCCTCAGCTTCCTGAGTTGCTGGAATTACCGGTGTTGGCCATCATAGCCAACCACACTATATATTTTGTCACTTCAAACCAATTTGGCATCTGGCCATCATGGCAGGTAAAAGCAAGAACTATAAAGCTGTCCCAAGGAGTTTCTTTAGACTGTTTCTCAACTTCTTATGTATTTTAGTCTGTCTAGCAGAGGACACTATTGGAGAGAATAAGAAAAATAGCCTCTTCTTACTTGTCTTCTCCTCACTCTTCTGTGAATTCACTCACAATCACAAGCAACCAGAGATTACTCCAAGAACTTGAAAGTGAAGATACTTTCCCTGCTTGACTCTTAGACTATCCTCACTGTTCAGGGTAGAATAAATTGCTATTTCATAGAAAAGTTTCTGTTGTTTTATGGAGGTAGTTAAGGGCAGAAGACAGCTCTAGCTTTTGGTCAGAAAAGTTTGGTTTGAGTTATTATTCTGTTATTTGCTGAGTACCTATGACAATTTACTATTACTTTTACACAGACATTCATTTTTCTCAACTGCAAAATGTGGATAATACTTTTACCTTTACCACTCCCCAACAAAAAGAATTATGTCATTGCAATAAAATAATATGTACAATGAACACAAAGTGTGGAACAAACTGGAATATAATTCTAAAGCAAACTGACCTAAGATAGCCACTCCTCTAATTCTGAGGATTTAGTGACTAGGATGCATACAACAAGATCCTCATCCTTATCCTTGTCCTCCTAGTGAAAGCATTATAGCCAAGAAGAGCTAGTGAGTTCTCAAAACTCTGCCAGTTATCTGATGTTAACTTTAAAGGACACAGGCTCTGAAATGCACCAGACCATAGGATCTTGTCATGGAATCTTTCTTTGATCAGTAATCGAATAGGTGGATTGAACTTTAGAAATATGTCCTCTAAATACAATTTCTCTACAACCTGGACCATAACCAGACAGAAACTTGGGTGTTAAAAAATGAGAGGGAATGGTTCAAGGATTATCAAATAATTAGCCTTTCAGATTGATAATATTTTTTAGTTAAAACTCAGACCAAAAAAAAAAAATAGCTTTTCTTGCACTGTGTTTAATATATAATCATAAATTTAGTGGTTTCAAAATAAAACTACAGCAAAACCCACTTTGTTGCACTGCTGGGAAGGATGAAGTGTGCGTTTCACGGCCCTCACCCATTTTTGAACATGTGAGGAGACTAAAGCATGTCATCTCAGCGTAGGATAAAATACGATGATGTGTCAGAAGCGATTCCCGTCGGCAAAGGCTGATCTTCCAAAGTTATCACTGAGACATTTACTTTTGATTATCTGAATTCAGGAAACCTGCCACATTCTGGGAAAACACATAAAATTAAATGGAGAAAATTCCATTCTATTTGGAATCTCAATCATTTTGGAAATTCAAAATATATTTTTAAAAATTCACTTAGGTCTGAAGATGAGACAGATGAACGGATGTGACAAGGACCTAACAGTGTCTCACTGTGGGTTCTCCGTCCCCTGCCTGGTCCCATGAAGGGGGAGAGGAGAAGACTGTCTTGCTCTGTGGGTTGGGAGATGTCTCCTATAACAGCCTTTTTTGCCCTGGTTGGAACTACTTCCCAAGGGATCACTCTCCCAAAAAGTTTAGAAAGGCGAAACTAAAATATTACTTTCATATCTTATTCATTTTTATGGTGGACCAGAAATTGCCATTGAACCTTTAGGTTAGGTTTTGAAATTACTTTGGATTTTTCATTTATATTGTCTGTCTGATTCCTCTATTTCTCTCATGCTTCATAGCCCATCATTGAGACTTTCCAGTTCATGCTTCGAAATGTATCCAAGTTTGTTCACTTTTCTCCATTTCTACGCTTCATCCAATCCATCATCATCTTGCCTGCAATTTCAGCAATAGCTTTCTAGTGTCCCTGGTGCCACATTTTGCCCTGTTCAGCGTGTCCTCCTCACAGTAGCCCTCAGATGAAATGACTCCCCTGCTGAAAATCCTACAGTTATCCAGCCTTTGCTGGGCATCTTGGTCACTTTTCACGTCGCTGGGACAAAAATAACTAATATCCACAATTTTAAGGGAGGAAAGGTTTATTTTGAATCATGCTTCAGATCAAAGTGGGCTTTTTCAATCCAAGGTTGGATAGCCTGGCAGAGGGGCAGGGCAGAGGAAACCTGCTCCCGGCCCGGTGGACAGGGAGCAGAGAGAGTGAAGACAGGAGGCCGAGAGGAAGATACACTCTCAGGTCACGCCCACAGTCTCTGGGTTCTGACCAGACTCCACCTCCTGGCAGCAAGTCAGTTACAAGCCTCCCAAATCCAGTCATTGTGCAAGCACATGAGGCTTTGGAGGCCATTTTGGAGCTAAACCATGACATGGGGGCACTTCCCGTCTTCCTTGCTTACTGGGCACTAGCTCTGCTCTCCTTATTTCTGCCACTGAACTGTACCAGATGGACCTTCCACTTGCTGTCCCCTGCCTTGAGCACTCTGAGTCATCCCCAGTTCACTTTAATATTGACTACTCAAAGCCATCTTTTACAGTTCAAGCTATTCCTGCCATAGTTATTAGCAGACATTCTTCATAACCAATGACTTTTTTCACACTGGAGTCAGATTTGCATTAAGAGAGAAGTAGATTTGATAGAAAACCTTTAGTAACTTTGCTGTAAATTTGAATTCACCTACCCATATAGACTCCAAACAGAAGATGTGTTCAGCTCAAAGCCCTGAACAATGGAATTTACCACTGTCAGAAAGTTGAAATGCTGAAGTATCATTTTTCTTCTTTCAGTATAAAAAATATGAAAGTGTCTGTAGATCATTGTTGTTGTTATTATCATCATTCCATCTGGCCCACAGATTTTTTTAACTGTTTTGTTATTAACAGTACAAACACTAAAGGGAAAAAATTAATCTGTTTAAGAGATGACAAAAAATTGAAATTGAAACAAAAAGTTAAGGTTAAATTTGAATAACATTTTCAAATGGCTCCAGAGTATTAAATGAAAAAATTCAGAACCCAAATTTTATTATTACCTTTAGCTTGATGAGGCACTAATACATTCTGGAGAAACAGTCTAGATATTCCCAATAGGCAGATAATCCATATGCAGTTTCTTTTTTTTTCTTGGTACCAGGGATCAAACTCACAACCTTGCATCTGAAAAATAGGCGCTTAAGCCATTGAGCCAAACTCCTGGCCCTATTTTTTTCGAGGAAGGGTCATACTACGTAGTTCAGGCCGCCCTTGCTCATGTTGTGGCCCAAGCTAGCCTCGAACTCACAAAGTTCCACCTACCTCAGCCTCCCGAGTGCTGAGATTAAAGGCATGCGCTACCGTGCCCGGCTCATATGCAGTTTCTTTAGTTATAGAATATTCAGTAGAATTTTTTCCCCTGGCAAGTTTGATTAACTAATTATACTTTTGTACAAGTTATAATGAGGACCAGTTTGGTGTGGGAAGTTGTCTAGAAAAGAAATCAAGATAAGCCAACCTAGAATTTGAACATCGAAATCCTGTATGATAATTTGATACCTTGTATGATAATAGATAAGGGCAATGGCACGGAAATTACTTTTCAAGGTTTTAATATTGGATTTGCCATGATTTAAATGACATACATTTGGATTGCATCTTAGTTACTTTTCTCTTATTGCTGGGACAAAATACCCAATACCCAAAATGCAGGAAAGAAAGGCTTATTCAGCTCACTATTTGTGGAGGTTTCAGTCCATAATCAGCTGGCTCCAAGGCAGGGTGGCATGGCACAGGGGCAACACTTCAAGGCAGCAGCCAGGAAAACCAGCCAGAACAAAATGGGGGTGAAAGCAAGCCTCTTTTCCTCCTTAATATTGTACACAGGCCACTCCCCCTCCAGGGCAGGTGTAGCACTCACAAAACTTCTGTGCTCTCCTCTTGCATAGGATGAAGATATTTACAAAGTAAGGATCCTGGCTCCCTGCTGAGTCTCTTAGCTAAACTTCTAAACTTCTCAAATTGACACAATGTATCAACAATAACAGATTGCTTAATCAGTGAGATAATCATATATAATCGTAAAATGTATTCATTCATTCATTCATTTACCATGAGCAGTGTTCCTTTCCATCTCAGCTAGCCGCTAGGAGCTGGGATTAATAGCGTGAATTGTCACCATTCCACTCCTGCTATCAAGTGTCCTTCTTAGAATCTTTTGGTTCTCAGACGTCTCTCCCCAGGATGAGGTGGAGTTAAGCAAGTAAGAAATAACAACAAGAGATTAGAAAAAAGGATACTAACGAGTCCACGAAGTCTTGGCAAATACAAGGATTAACAGAAACTACAGAATGATGATAGGGGTCGGAAGACTCTGCCTCTGAGATGTGGGTAGGGCAGCGTGGGTGGATTTCCAGGCTGGGCACTTCAGAGATACTGGCGAGCAGCTGGGGGCTGACATCCCTGCCCAATTTCCCGTGTCAAGCCTCACGTCCTACACCAGGGAGGAGGGGAGGGAGGCTCTGTCTGTCCCTGTGCACTGCCAACGTCTTCCAGTTTGCAAGAAGACACAGCATAGGGGATCTGTATTCTCTGGACCCAAAACTGTGCTCGTAAAACTAAAATAATAATAATAATAATAATAATAAGGGACATATCATAGTGCTGGTAGTCTGTGCACCATCAAATTTCTCACACGTATAGAATTGGAGTATATTTTTAAGATTTCCAGTACATATTGTGTACCTATTGTGCTTCAATGTAAGATACAAAATAGGGTTTTTTTAATGGAAAAAAAGTAAAACAAAATTTCATAACAAAATTATAGGAGGATAACAATTGTTAATACATTGCATATTGTTATTGTTAAAGTAGTTACTCAGATCACAAGATATGGGCATAAAAATTTCTCTGATCATTATTAGCACAAACCTTCCTTTTCAATGAACTAAGAGACACTAGTAGTATAACTAACTTGCATTTTTTTTCCTTTTCCCTTCTTTCCTTTGTTCTTTCTCCCATCCTAATTCTTTTCCTTTTGAAAAATTTCTTCCCATTTCCCAAAATCTATTATATATTTTAGGCCTTATTTTCTCTTTTGGTTTCTCTCACCAGGGAGACAATATGATGTTTACACGTGTGAGTCTGATTTATTTCACTTATGAGTATTATCTCAAGTTACATCTATTTGCCTATAAAATTCTCAAATTTATTCTTCTTTATGGCTGAGTAGTACTCCATTGTATAAAAAAACCACATCTTTTTTTATCCATTCCTCAGTTGATGGGCATTTAAGTTGTTTCCAAAATTTAGCTATTACAAATCATGCTGCTATAACCATAAACATCACTGTGGTATGTTTTTAATTTTTCTGGGAAGATACACAGAAGGGGAATAGCTGGGTCAAATGGGACCTCTAATCCTAGCTTTTTGAGGAATCTTCATTTCCACAGTGGTTGCCCCTGTTTGCACTCCCACCAACAGTGGAGAAGTGTTCCTTTTCCCCACAGCCCCTCCAGTATTTGTTATTGGTTGATAATAGTTATTTTTTCTGGAGTGAGATGGAATCTTAGTGTTGTTTTAATTTGCATCTTTCAAATGAGCAGTGATGGTGAACATTTTTTCATATATTTATTTTCCATTTATGTATCTTCATCTGAGAAATTCGTATTCATCTCAGATACCCATTTTTGGATTAGGTCTTTGAATTTGGGGGATATGATTTTCTTCAATTCTTTATATATTTCAGATATAAGTCCTTTTTCTGAAGAAAAATTTGCTAAAATTCTTCTCTACTCTGTGGGTTTTCTTTTCATTCTGTTGGTGATTTCTTTTGATGTGCAGAAGCTTTTTAATAAGATGAGATCCTGGTTGTTGATTCTTTGAAGTATTTCCTGTGCAGTCTGGGTTTTGTTCATGAAGTTCCTGCCTACACCTATGTCTTCACGATTTCTACCCACTTTCTCTTCCAGTAGATTTAGTGTTTCTATTTTAATACTTAGATCTTTAGCCTATTTTGACTTAGGTGAGTGTATGGTGAGAGACATCGGTCTAGTTTTAGTCTTGGCCATGTAGAAAGTCAATTTTCCCAGCACCATTTATTAAAGAGGCTATGTTTCTTCCAGTGAATGTGTTTGACTCCTTTGTCAAAGATAAGGTGGCTGACTGTGTTTGTAGTTGTGTCTGCATCTTCTTATCTGTCCCACTGATCCTCAAGTCTGTTTTATTTTTTCCAGTACCATGCTGATTTTATCACAGTAGCTTTGTAGTATAATTTCAAGTCAGGGATGGTGATGCCCCTGCCTTGCCTTTGTTGCCCAGAATTGCTTTTGTGTATTCTAGATCTCTTCTGTTTCCAAATGAATTTGAGGAATGTTTTCTCTAGTTCTGTGAGGTATGCTATTGGTATTTTGATTGAGACTGCATTAAATGTGTGTAACAATTTTGGGAGTGGCCATTTTCACTATGTCAGTTCTTCCTATCCATGAGCAAGGGATATATTTCCATTTTCTGATATCCTCTTTGATCTCCTTTTTCATAGTACTGTTATTTTTCAATATATAAATCTTTTACTTGCTTTGTTAGATTGATTCTTAAGTATTTCATTTTTTTGGGAGGCTATTGTGAAAGGTGCAATTTCCCTAATTTCTCTCTCATTGAGTTTGTTGTTTGTGTACAGGAATACTATTGATTTTTGAGTGCTGACTTTGCATCTAGCTACACTACTGAGTTTGGTTATTAAATCTGCAAGTCTTTTGGTGGAGTTTTTGGGGTCTTCTATGTAGAGTATCATGTCATCTGTGAATAATGATAATTTAACTTTTTCCTTTCCTATCTTTATTTCTTTTATTTCTCTCTCATCTAACTTCTCTGGCTAATGTTTCCAGAGCTATATTGAATAAGAATGGTGATAGTGGAACTCCTTTTCCTATTCTTGATTTTAGAGTGAAAGTTTTCATTTTTCGTCCATGTAGTATGATGCTGGCTGTTGGTTTTTCATAGATGGCTTTTACCAGATTGAGCTAAAGACCATCTATTCTGATTTCTGTAGGGTTTTTATCATGAATGGGTGTTTGGCTTTGTCAAATGCCTTTTCTGCATCTATTGAGATGATTGTGTGATTTTTGTCTTTGACTCTGTTGATATGATGTATTTTATTTATTGATTTGTGTATGTTGAACCATTCTTGCATCCCTGGGATGAATCCCACTTGGTCATAGTGTATAATCTTCTTGATGATTTGCTGCATTCTGTTTGCTAGTATCTTATTGAGAATTTTTGTATCTATGATCATTGGGGAGCTTGGCCTATAATTCTCTTTTTTAGTTGGATCTTTCTCTGATTTTGATACCAGGGTAATACTTGCCTCCAGGAATGAGTTAAGGAGTATTGCTTCCCTTTTAATTTCATTGAAGAGTTTGAGGAGTATTGGCACTAAATCTTCTCTAAATTTCTTATAGAATTCAGCAGTGAATCCATTATGACCTGAGATTTTCTTTGTTGGTACGTTTTTACTTATATTTTCAGTTTTACTAACTGATGTTGCATAATTCAGAGTTTTTGTATCTTCTTGATTCAGCTATGGTAATTCGTATGTATCTAGGTATCTGTTCACTTCTTCTGTGTTTTTCATCATATTGAAGATTCTCAAAATCAGTATTGAAGATCTTCTGCATATCCACAGGATTGGTAGTGATTTCACCCTTTTCACTCCTCATTGAGTGAATTTGAGTCTTTTATTTCCTTTTTTTATAATGTTTGCTAAGGATTTATCAGTTTTATTTAATCTTTCAAAGAACTAACTCATTGATTCATTGATTCTTTGCATTGTTTTCTTAGTCTCAATTGTGTTAATTTCTGCTCTGATCTTTATAATCTCCTCCCTTGTACATGCTTTGGGTATGACTTGTTCTTCTTTTTCTAGAAGTTTGAGGTGCAAGATTATGATTTTCTTGGTGCTCCTTCTGTTTTCGTGATGCGAGAATTTACCACTACAAATTTCTCTCTTAGGATTACTTTCATTGCTTCCTACAGGTTCTAGTATGTTGTATCTACATTTTTGTTTAACTGTGGATATTGTTTAATTTCTTCTTTTATTTTATCTGTGACTCACTGAGCAATAGATTTTATTACGGGGTCTAAATTCTTCATCTACTTTCAGAGCACAATATTTTAGATAGGATACATTAAAATACAATAATTGTGTCTTATTCACTTTTTACTATGAAGATTTTCAGAATCATCTTATTATTAATCTTGTTATATTAAATGAGAAAACACCAAATTCAAATGTAATCCATGGTCACTTACTTGAACAATATATATTTTTTTCATTTACTTCGTTTCAAATCTTAAAGCTTGTGGTTCTACATAAAACAAGAAAACATGGCCTAATCTGTTCACACACAAAATGCTAAGGTGGAGTTTAAAGTCCGTATCACTTTCATTCAGGTTCCATTTTCTCTGAAACACCTGGGTGCCTTCTTCATGCTAAAAGACAGCAACTCGTGTGCTCATGTTGATAAAAATTGCACTGGGAATCTGTAATACAAAACAAACCATTGTGTGGGTGTGCATTTTATTGACCCTAAGATCTGATACTTTTCTGGCAAGACAATCTAAGATATAGTATTGTTGTGATTCTTTAACTACCAAAGTATATTGAATGTTCATTATGCAAAACATTGTGGAACTGAGCAGTTAGGAAAAATACCATTTCTGCCTTCAAAATGATAAGGTTACTTTGGTATTGAAATACTTCTTTAGAAAACCTGTTGTAGAGAGAAAATAGGCAGAATATGGGAAACATTATGTAGCTGTTTTGTCCTGCTTTGATATCTTTTTTCGTACCCAATCTTCATTAGAATTCCTTATTATATCATTCCCATCTCAGAGTTATTTGCTTATAATTTATTTTCAGAGAGATCAGCTTCTAATGTGAAGGATACTAATCTAATCTGTTAAACTGAGCCATACTATGGTGTGTTGTGGTTCTATCCCTTCCAGTAACATATTGCTGTGCAATTTTGAGACAATATTTTAGTCCAGAGAAATGGCTCTATTGGGGATTTCCAAATGTGAAATTTGGTATCCTTCAAACACAATGTTTGAAGAGCTGCCAACATTGTCTCCCTGTCCTGAGGGTGGGACAAAAAAATTGGGCCAAGTCTTTGCATTGCCTGGAGGAGTTCCTAATAGCATGTTGGCTCAAATCACCAAAGTAAGGTAGGTCCTGCCACATCTTTGTAGGGCCCTCTGTTTCAACAGGCCAAATCCAGTTTTCCACAGTTCTTCTTAGGGGATGCAGGGCTGGGGATATAGCTTAGCAGCACAGCACCGGCCTGGCAAGCTCAAGGGCGTGTGTTTGATTCCTGGTACCGAAAAAAAAGAAAAAAGGCCGGAATGGGGGCGATGCAAATGTCTTAGACCTGGACAATTCTTCCTCTCCTCCTTTCCTCCTTCTTCTTTCATAATACTATCACACGTGGCAATATTCGTGTGTGCGTGGCAAGAAATTTTAGCATCTCTTATTTCAACCCATTGAATTCTAAGAGCATCTCCCTCTTCTCTCCCCACCTGCCCAGGCACTGTACTGACCAACATGCTTCCCACACATCTCTAATACGTCAGACAATCCCAGTGAGAATAATTAGTTGACCATTTTAAAGCCAATTACACTTTTCCGTCCAGGAAACACTATAGGCCTATCAGCCTCACTTTCAAAGGAATTGAAAGTCCTTGGATGCCAGCGACTACATCTTGGTTAGGAAATATAATCCAAGTGTGAGAAAGAAGCAGGCATGAGCTTTCCCTTTCAACATTCTCAAACTGATTCCAGCCCGCTATCTCAGTGAGTCAGAAGTCTAGACTAAACTAAAAGAATGGGAAATTCGTCTGAAGGTGAAGCCTTTTCCAGGGATGGCAGCTTAGTGAGGAGTAGCTTGGCAGTTTGACATTGATCTTTCTAATATTGTGACAGCAGCACTTAAAGAAATTATTCTTTTTGAGGGTAGCACAACTTCAGAATTTCATCTAACTGAAACCGGGAGTCATACTCTGTCTCAGTATCAAAAGATCATTTTTAAGCTATCATACATAAGAAAAAATTGAGGTAGACATGTTATGCTTCACACTATGGTAAAACATTAGTATATTTTTAAAAATTACTTGTTTGACTCAGTTTTTAATGAATCAATTTTTGTGTTGATTTTATTAATTTTTCACAATCCTGGGATTAAATATTTCTAAAATACTAGTGAGAATGCGAACTGTATATTATCCTAAGAGAAGGCAAGTCTAATTCATGTCAGTAAATCAAACTTTCAGGAGCTATAAAGAATTTCATTGAGGGAGTAAAGTTCTTTTGTTTTCCTTTAGATAAGATGTATGTGTAACAGGATCATAAATGTCAACAATGCTAATGTATTAAATCATGCTCAAAGAGCATGATTAACAAGAAGATTGTAGGGTGAATAACTTCTAAAACAAGTTATTTAAAAAGTAAAATATGTAATGTTTATGAAACTTCCTTTTTTTTTTTTTTTTTTTTTTTTGTACCGGGGATCAAATTCATGACCTTGTGCTTGCCAGGCAAGCGGTTACGCTGATGAACTAAATTCCCAGCCCCATGCTTATGAAACTTTCAATAGATAAAATGTAAGAGCAGGCTTTTGAGAGTATCAATATGTTGTAATAATATTAATGGTTTGTTCCTAGTGTAAAGATGATTAAGATTAAGATTGGCTTCTATTTTAAATACTGAACATTTGGTACATAATGATGCCGATTTGGTATACTACAGGTGGTTTAGTTGTTGGTTACGTTGATAAGGAAGTCAATTATATTTCTTTACCAATGAGCCATATGTTGGTCAGATGCCAATTTAGGAAAGTAAAATCACTGGACTGTGAGTTCCCAGAATACACAACTTTTTCTATCTGGTCTCTGAGCACAGAGCCTGGCATGTAGAAGGTTCTGGAAGGTTCTGGAAGGAGAAGTTGAAAAGCATTTACTTATTTCTTCTTGTGGCACAGCCACAGACCTTGGCGGTTCTCCCTGTGAACCCTACTCAACACAATGAACTCTGAGTACTGTCAATAACAACCGCTGTCATGCATTTACTATGCACTAGGCATACGATGACTACTTCATTTAATTATTAGGTCAACATCATGGGATAAGCATTGCTACCAACATTTTCAGATGAAGGAACTGAGTCTTAGAAGTCAGGCATTGGTGCAGGATGACATGGTACCAAAATGCAAATGCAAGTCTCTGAGACCTGATTCTATGTATTAGGTGCCTATTCTGAGTGAGGCATTGTGCTAGAAGTCAGCGGCTTCTTTCAGAGAAGCCTCTGCCCTCTCCACAGGGAGGAAGCCATGTAAAAAGCCACTGCCTTCTCTTTTTAACAGACTGTAAAACAATTAACAAGACAACACCTGATAGAATGTAAGGAAGGAAAGCAACTACCTAGCTTTAGAGATACTGACAATCTGTGAAGGTAGGAGAGTGATTGTTATGTGTCAACCTCTCTGGATTCCCAGAGGAAGGCAAGCTATGCAAGGTGAGTAGAACCATCCTATCCAGGTCTCGAACAATCCTGTCCCCAGGTCTAGACCCCGTCAGGCAGGTGGGCACTGCTTATGACTGTTCAGCTGTTCCTCAGGCCAGCAGGTACACAGGGAATGGCCCTGCTGAGCTTATCAGTGTTTACTGTCCCAAATGCAATTCCTGAGTGATGGGTGTGCTTCACATGCAACGCCCATAACTTTGGAAATGCCTGTTATTTCTGAAGCCACAGAAAGCTGCCTCCCAGGAGAAATCAAGTAAGCCTTCCATCTCCCTCCTGGATTCCCTCTGGCCAATGTCTGCTGCTCTGAAGCTTCCTTCAAGAAGCTCCTGCCACCACCGTGAAGGGTGAGTCTGGGAAGTAGCCTGACGCCCATACCGGGGACACCGCTGCTAATTCTGCGGCCGCTGCTGTTACCCAGCAGAGGCAGAAAGAGGCCCCCTCTGCAGTCAGTTGATTCCCAGACTCTGCTTCTACCACCCACTTCCCTCTCTAGATTTTCCTCTCCTCTTCATCTTCTTTAAGCAAAGCAAATATGAGCAACAATTCTCAGTATGTTCCATCTCCTGTTTATACACATCTATGAGAAAAGGTCTTCTTTTTCTACTATTAAAAAAACAGGTAAACACACTTACACTTGGTGGTAGAAATCTAGTCCAAAGCTTCACGATCAGCCCTTTCCATTACTAAACCACTGTCCAGATTAATGGTATTTGCTTCAGATTTGTGTAGCTGAAAGGAACCATTCTAGTGAATTTTTTTCCCTTAAATTAAACAGTTTACATTAAAGATGAATCAATATACACTTGTAGTGAGCAAAAATAGGGGCGGTGAGAAGTTCACAAATTTTAAGGTAGAGTTTTGGCCAAAACACCTTATTTCATATAGATGAAGAAACCCAGAGTGGGCTTGTTGGCTTGCGGATATGATCCTACTTGATGGTAGCAGAGCCAGGGTTAGAATCTGGGTTTTCTGCTCCTCAGTCTAAAGCTCTTTCTTGGAGGAGGAGGTCAAGAGAGGTGTGGTTTGAGCCTTTTTCCCCTGTGGAAGAAAGAAGAATGGGCTTCTCTGTCCGGCCTTGGTGAGTGTTCGGTCATTTTCTAGGTATGTGTCATTTCTGGCTCCTGCCTCTTCCACACGGCAGACGTGGGCACTGAGCTCAGTGGCTCCGTGGTTTTCTGGAATGCCCTGGGGAGCTGCTCTCTCAGCAAGGGTTACAGGGGCTGCTGCGACTGTGCACAAAGCTGCTCATTCTAAAAATACAACGCCTGCTTTGGTTGAAATGGTTAAATTATGAAGGCTCGTTACTGTAGCTTCAGGTTATCTGGATTGCTTTTACTTTTCCCTGTCTAAATTTCTGTGTTTGGGACCATCCTTCTACTTTCCTATTTTTATCATGGAGCAAGTTGACTTTTATGCATTCCACGTAGCCTAGACGTGTTTACTTATGTTTCCTAATAAATCATTTTCTCCAGATTTTCATTAATGTCCAAGTCTTTTCCCTTACTATGGTTGTCTAGATATACTGCCGGAGGGGCTGGAACGTATTTTCACTGGCATCAAGGGCAATATTAATATTCTGCTCGTTTTCTCTCCTTGGTCCAGGGAGGGGCTCCTTTTCTTCATTTCCACCAGGAGACAGATTCCTACGCCTCAGCCAGCTTCAGTAATGCTCTTGGCTGCTCCGAGTGTGATGCAGAAAAAAATGTCAGGGATAGGTTTTTAGCAGCTGTTTCATCACATGCCTGTTAAAAGGCCTGTAAGCAGAGACTGCTCCTGCTAAGGCACAAAGAGGCCTTCCCCTGCTCTGGTAAATACAGGGATGAATCTGTCTGCTCACTGCCCTGGCTGATCACAGTCAGCACACAGGGTCTCAGTCTGCAGGATATGTAAGGGCCACCTGGGGTACAGAGTCTTACATTGCATCCCCAGAACTGAGGACTCCATCTGGAGTAGCCCAGAGATTTCCCCAGCATCTTGAAAGAGTCTGATGCAGGGTGTCTGCAAAGCATTCTTCGAGAGACACTGCTTAGGGATTTAAAATTAAGTTTATTGCCCTTTAAATACATATTTATTTTTATAGGTAATCTGAGGAATGTTATGCAGGCGACAAACAGAAGAGGAAGTGGACACACCTCTCAACTCTGCTCCTTCCTCATTTTTGATTCTTGGATTCTGCACTTCTTCCCATTATATACAGTGCATCTGGATTTGTGGATTTTAGAAGAGCTTTCTAGGTATCTTCTTCTCCCTACTGTCTCCCGCAACTCAAGACCCAACAAGATGAACAGTTATTCTAAAAGTTAGAGAAACTGAGAGTTGAACTTCGGTACCTTCTTGGAGTTATTCCTTGCTAACTAGACACAACTGCAGCGTATGCAGTCTGGTCCCCCCTCGTCGTCATCTTCTGGGCATAGGTTTGCTTGGTTTTACTAGATTAGAACTGGAGTGGATAGTTTCTCTAAATAGAAGGGGAAGAATATATCTTGAGGACCGAGGTGAGTTCAGAAAGCGAAAGAAGAATTTGGTATGGTAGGGCTCACGTATATGTGTCACCGGCAGATCTCACAGGGTCTGTTTTTGACATGAGATGACAAGGACACTTCTGCGTTCTGTTCCTGTTCAGGGGTCAAGGTGCTGAGGAGTGCTAACATCTCAAACTCTATAAAGACAAGCTGAAGATACCCGGGAAATGATTTCTTAGATTCATCATATCGTCTTTAAAGCGTTTTCAGAAAAATCCTTTTCATAAAAACTGTTTTTAATTTAGAAGGAAAAAAAAAAAGCCAGAAAAGGATGGAGCAGTGGGCATGGGGAAAGAAGGGTAATGAATTCAAGAGTACAAAAGTAGGTATTTGGCAGTGTGACCATTCTTATTCTGTAAATCACACAGTAGGAGTCTAGAGAAAAAGGCCTGTTTATGTGACAACCTCAACCAACGGGAAGAGATAAATTCTCAATAAACTTCAAGCACAAGGGCTCCTGAGCCAGCAAAGGCCACGTCCTTCTCTCATTTCCCATACTTCCTTCCCATACGTCAGCAGTTCTGTGTGCGGCTGTGAAAAAGCAAAATTATACACTTTTCTTTTCCCACGCTGGGGACAACAGGTAGGGCCTCATGCACGCTGGGCAAGTGCTCTGCTGCTGAGCTACACCACAGCCCAAAGCTTCAACATGCAGGGAACTCTCTCCAAGAATTCCCCCGAATGCACTTTCACGTGCAAATGGAAATCATGTATTTCTGAACAATGATAGTCCAAAGAACAACAGGAGACAAGTTCTCTGAGAAGAACCTTTAAGAAAATCCCCAAGCCAGACAGCAAGGAAGACTCCAAGTAGTGAAGAAAATTCAAGAGAAACTCTCCTTGTGGATAGTCTACACAAGAGAGAAGGCAGGGAGCTGCAGCCGGGACACAAGGCAGGGCACCGAGGGACAGCCTAAAACACTCGTGGAAGGAGGAGGGAAGGGCAGGGCCCCTGAGTAAACAGTTCTTAAATTGTTGGAAGAGGTGGCTACAGAGTCAGCACTGGGGTGACAACAGACTAATGAGACCAACTTAGGCTCCAAACAGAAAAGGGCATTAGCACTGCCTTTCAGAGAGCAATACAGAGGCACAACGAGGGCCAGGAACTGAAGTGGGCAGCTTAGCCCATTGGAAACTGACCCGAAGGTGCACGGAACAGAGGGCAAGGCTAGTAGGAGGATACGCCCAGCAGGATCCTTCTGCTGGGAGCCCAAGGGAGTGGACGCTTCCAGGCTGTGTGGGCGCTTTACCTCTGCTGTTCGTAGTACCTTCCCCCACCCCCTTTCCCTTTTCAAATCCTTCTTTCTACGCCAAAGTTTAGTTTTGCTCCAGAACCATCTGTGTATATTGATAGAAAATGGACAGGCTGAAAGAAAAGGAGTCTGATGTAGACAATTTCTTTCTATTTTGCTTCTGGACATTGGTTTAAAACAGACCCCAAATTTGTCATTGGATTGGCTGGAGTAATGTTCTCCGATTTTTTCATGTGTATGTGTGTGTGGTGGTGGTGGGACTTTTGCTAAAAAACACAATCCTTTTTTTTTTTTTTCCCAGATGGATTTTATTGGTTCCAGCAACAAACATTTCCTGCCTGCTTTCTGTTTTCCATAACTATAATACTGAGAAACACAAACACTTGTGCCCCTTACAGCCCAGGGAGCGAGAAACAGTCACACAGGGCTATTCACTTACTTGGAAGAAAAGGACGTGATACCATAAGAAGAGAGGGCATTCAAGTTGAGATCTGAAGAGTAAGATTGTACCAGAAGCAATGAGAGTTTAATAAATAAAAGGTCTGTGTATTGGCACTGATAGTTTCCAAAATGACAGTTTAGGAGAACCTTAGAGGTTTTGACCAAATAGTGAGTTAAGAGGTCCTTTGCAAATAGTGTTCACTTGATTATATCTAAGACAGGATGGGCTTGATGCCCATGATAAAGTCTAAACCCCCAGCCAATCTCCCCTGTGGGAGCCATGAGATGGGTCTGGTACCCTGGAAGATCTGAAAAAAGGCAACGGTAGCTGAAGCACAGAATTGCCATGGGAGCCTGGCCGAAGATGTGGCTAGAATTTACGCAAAGCCAGAAAGACCTGCAGGGAACATTGCAAATTTTTAATTTTATCCTAAATGTAGTGGGAAGCCATTAAGGGTTTTAAGCTGCAGAGTAACCTGATCCGATTTAGGTTTAAGAAGGATTATGGTGGCCCCTGGATAGAAATGGATTGTGATAGGCAAGGAGCTAACATCTGTTGAGTTTCCGTGTATGCCTGTCTCTGAAAAAAATATATATCATCTTCACCATCAAGGAAGCAGAGGCCCTTTGAGATTATATAAATTGCCAGAGGAACTCAAAGAGCAGCAAGGAAATGAGTACAATTCTTCCTGTCATTGTGCAGTGAAGGCAGGGGGCATTTATACACCTCATAAAATCCCAGTGATTCGTCAGGCATAGACTGTAGCTAAGGGATGATCGTGTCTAGAATGCAGCTATCAAGGAAGAGTTAATCCATTTTCGGGATCCTGACTATTCGTCTTGGAAATACTGGATGTAGCCATGTATGACTGAAGCTATTACAGGATTTTGCTCTTAAAACCTCTCTCATCATTGTTAAATGTGCACAAGACCTATTTTTGCTGTTTTGATCTTTTTTGTCACCTTGTTTTCCAGGAAATGGTTGCTAGGAGTGAAATCATTTTATTATTTAGAGATAAGTGGAGCCTAAATGCCTCAAACCCTTAAAAAGTGCAAAAAAAATAAAGTAACTGACCTGAAAATCAGTTTTGCAACACCAGTCCACCTGCCTTTTGTTTACTTGGGGTTATCTCTGTTCTCTAATGACTCTCTGAAAGCACATGCAGAGGTTTGTGCAAAAACATGGGCCTAGAGACTACTGCAGGAAGCTGACTGCCTGAGCTCTTTAGAGCCAACGGCTGAGTTTAATGACAGTGAGCACGTGTATTCTCTGTGACCAGAGCCCCTGCCATGAGTGCGTGTGCCAGATGCATGGGGTGTGAATTATCCTCGGAGACAGTTGCCTTTGTGGCAGCCTGAGAACATCTACCACTAAGTCACCCAGTGAGACAGGAGGTTTGCCACCCAGGATACAGACGCACACTTCCACATCCTGGACCAGCGGTTCTTGATGGTACTGGGCTCTGTGGCTCTCTATCCCTTTACCCTTGCTTGTGACATCCCTTAACATTACCTTGGAATATTAACCTAGAAGTGTAGCCCCATTTGTTGCTCTTGCAAAACTGCCATATAAAAACTAAGTTGTTTATAGCTTTTGTCTAGTAGCCGTGTTTAAGACAATCTTTAACCTTATTTGGTACATTTCCCTGAAATTTCCAAGATATCCTTCAGAAAAAAATAGACATGGGATTTCATCAGTAAGTATCTAATAACCTCTGGGTAAAAGCCACAGTTCCATGGACCCCTTGCCCAGAATCACAACTGGGACCCAGGTAGCACCTTCGAGGCAAAGTAGTTCACACTTCCATGTCCCAGGGTTGGAAACCAAGGCAGTAATGGCTCCAGGGATTGCCTAGGTAAACCAGTCAGGTGATAGCCAGGCTGGAACTAGACCTCCAGTCTCCTGACTTCCGGTCCAAAAAAGTTTTAAAGAAAAAAAAATATATATATATATACATAAACTTTTAAATAAAAAAACTAACTTTTTGGAATTAAGTTTAAAACATCATGGGATTTTTAACTGTACAAGGACATGATTTTTCTCTTGATGTTTGGGCAAATTCTAGCAAGTGCACACAGTTAAGGCATTTTTCTTGGCCTGATTCACAAATTATTGAAGAAAAACTACAGTCATCAAGGGGACTAGGTTAATCTCCAGAATCTCCACCCTCTCTTCTTCCTTAGGGGTTCTTTTTCGTGTTTCTGGTGTCTTAAGATTGGCTATGTGTTCATCAGCTCTTGGCCTTAACTCCTTCATTTATGGGCCCAAATTTTTTTTAATCAACTATTCAGCTTACATAAATTTACCTATTCTCTATATAATTTCCCCTTCATACTTCTTCTCAGGAGGATGTTAGCAAAGTTCGTGTGCTAATCAACACAAATCTCTCATAGGATGTCAAGTTCTCACTATTTTTCTTGGGCTAACACATTATTTCTAGAAACTCCTGTTAAAATGCAATCAACATTAGCTGGGAGATAAAATCCATGAAGGCAGCACTCCCTGAGGGAACTGAAATCCAACCCTGCTTCACTCCACTTGTAAACATTTTCCTTTGTAAGATGCCTCTTGCAGTGGGTATGTAATAGTATTCTGTGCCCAATATCAAGTCTAGCCAGTATCTACTGACACTGTGGATGTCTCTGGATACTTTTCTATCTAGCACACATAGCTCAGTGACTCTGTTACTGTCAGATTACATAAAGGATGGTTTGTCAAAATATCTTTTTCTTGACTCAAATTACATTTGCTAACCTCAGAGTTCATTGTGGAAATAACCGCTAATCAGAAATGGCATTCAGGAGAAAAAACATAAAGTGTGTTTACTTGAATTCACTGATTCTCATGATTTGAGCTCACGATTTTAGGTAAATGAACATTTTATGGACTGACCTTTTTGTGTGCTTTGAGGAGGACTGGTTTCTCTCTGACCCAATTCTCTTCCTCTTGTAGTTGGGATAGGTTACATGTTGCTGAGGTAGCAACCTCAAAATCACAGAAGCTTAAAATAATAGTTTCTTTCTCTGTACCCAGGATCTCAGACAGAGAGAGAAGCCACTAGCTCCAGACATTGATCATAATGGGGGCAGAGGGAGCATAGACAACGGTGCATTGCCTCATAAAGCTTATGATTTCTCCCCACAATTTGCAAGGGCAGGAATGTGCAGTTTTACACAGGAGACAAGAAATATTTAGTGACTAATGCATCCAGTGACTCATAAATCCCCGAACCTATTTAACTCTCTTCTCTGTTTTTGAAAGTGTCCTCATCACTCATCATCTTCTTCTTTTTTTTTTTTTTTTCGCGGCACTGGGGATCGAACTCACAGCCTCATACCTGCCAGACAGGCGCTTAAGCCAGTGAGCCAAACTCCCAGTCCTAGTCTTTTGAGGCAGGGTCGCACTGTGTAGCTCAGGCTGGCCTTGAGCTCGCATTGTAGCCCAAGAGGGCCTCGAACTCACAACACTCCTCCTACCTCAGCCTCCCGAGTGCTGGGATTAAAGGCATGCACCACCATGCCTGGCTTCATCATCTTTATATACCTGGATTTATACTTAGCAAACACCACCCCCTCTTGATAGTACTCCCTAATCTTTGTGGCAGAATTCATTTCTATAGCATTTTATCCATCAAATATACAGATATATTATATTTGTAACATCTGCAATGCTGCATTTTAATTAGGAGTTTATGCATCTGCGTCTTTTGTATCTCTTCAAACCTAAACGGTATCACTTATCAATGTAAGTTTAGATTCTACCATGGTGATTGGTACTGATAGACAAACAAGATGCTTATAAAGCCTTTCTGTAATTTGAAATTTTAATAACTGTATAATACAATAGAGAACAAATTTGCTGAAGATTCAAATAAAATTGTGAAAAGTTTATTTTAATTTGTTCTCTTTTTTTCAGACGAACCCCTGTGTTATCAGGAAGAGTTTCAATTATGGTTGCTTTTTGTATTCAGAATGATGGGAGATGGGTCAAAAGTTAACATGACATACGATTAATATGATAACATTTGACACATTTAGAATTTTTGGGCCTCACGAACACTCTATATTTGCACTCAAGTTTTGAACCTGATATAAACATCCTGTATTTACATTACTAAGTGAATTGCATGGTCAAAATATAGACCATATCATGTTTCTCTGTTTAAAAAGCAAAACAGAACCCCAGTTGTTTCTCATAACCCAAGCTCCTCTCTGTGGCCTACAAGGCCTGATGTGAGCCATGCTGCGCTACTTTCCCAGCCTCACGCCCTCCACACTCCCCCCACTTAAATATTCTTTTCTTTCTCACACACCAAGCCCCCCACCGCAGGAGAGCCCCACACTTTATGCCTTCTGCCTGCCAATGCCACAGCTATCAGTTATATAGGATTCTGTAGTTGACATGTATTTCACAAATTTATCATGATTTAATACGTCTACACATAAATTTACCAAGTTAAAAACTTCAAGTGTCTCGTGTATATCCTGGGTACAATTCAAAAAACAGAAAATGAGTACAAGAACATAAGTGCCTCACCATCCCCTAATTTATCTATTTATTTTTTTGCGGCACCAGGGGTTAAACTCACAACCTTGTGCCTGCCAGACAGGCACTTAAGCCACTGAGCCAAACTCCCAGCCCTAGTTTTTTGAGGCAGGGTCGCACTATGTAGCTCAGGCCAGCCTTGCACTTGCATTGTAGCCCAAGCTGGCCTCAAACTCACAATGCTCCTCCTACCTCAGCCTCCCGAGTGCTGGGATTAAAGGCGTGCGCCACCACACCCGGCTTATTCCCTAATTTATTATATCTGGTCTGCTTTACTTAAGTTATGCACCAAGTCCCATGTTTGGGGAATTGCTCCGAAACAATAATTTTTAAGAGCTCTTGAGTGTTTCTGCACTTGCAAACGTGTCTCATGCAGGCATTGCTCTGAAGGTTCAAAAGAAATTAGGGCAAGGACCATAACTAGCTAGAGAGTGTATCTTCACCAACTCTATCATTAATTAGCCCATGACTTTATTAACTTGCAGCTTCTCTAGTCATAAACCTTAGTAATTGACAGCTGGAATATTACAAAGAAAAATAGCTTCTTTCACCTGTAAAGAAGAAAGGATTTTTCAGTTAGTACTTTTTTATTAATGAAGAAATACTCTTATATTTATGTTTGAGATAGTCAAGAATCAAATAATTTTCTCTATAAGGTTTTACACATAAGTCATGCCTACATCTTTTACAAAATCAGTAGTTCAAGGACAGTATCTGTGGGTTGAAAAATATTTATAAAGTAGTTCCCTTGCTTACTATTTTTATCACCCATATTGGTTGGGAAAATTAAATAAAATTTAAAAGGAGCCATTAAAAATTTAATGTTTGATTTGTAATATTTTCTATGCTTATAACAATAGAGCTATAATGGCTTTCAACATTGAAAAAAACTTTTTTATATTGTAAAAAATTTCAAAAATAGAGCAAAAGAGAGACTTTAACAAACTATATTTCTGATATTTGTTTCAGATTTTTTAAATAACTCTTTTAAGGAATTAATAATTATTGATATAGTTGGAACTCTCTGTGAGCAATTTTTCAATCCAATTCCTGATTACATATACCCAGAGGTAGTAGCCACTATATAGAATTTGATGTTTATTATTTCTATGCATATTTTAAATTTTTGAACCACATATATATGAACTCATAAACAATAAGTTGTCAGGCATGTTCTAAAATATTTATAATCATGGTATTTTGTAACTTATTTTGTTTTTCCTCAACATTGTTTTGGTAACTTACCCAGTTTAATACGTGAAACTAGGAATCATTAATTTTAAATAATGTGTGCTACTCTGCTATGTGAAGAGTGTATGCTATTTTAATCTAGTGTTCTACAGGTAAATGTTTCAGTTATTTCTACAGATTTTTTTAATAAAAAAAAGAAGGATTATTTGGGAAAAAAAGATGAAAAAGAAAGAAGAGAGCTACCCTGAGAGAGTAGGGGGCATCAAAAGTTATAACCCACAGATTTTTGTCCTCAGTTCCTTTTTTTGTGGAACTAGAGATTCCTTCCATCTCCCACATGGGCACCTGGAAGTTGTCACCATTTGACTGGCTCTTTCTACGGAGATTTTTTTTTTCGATATACCACATTGTGTGTTGTATTATCCAGGGTGCATATAAATAAAGTTAGACCTCAGAACAGAACCAGATGGCGGATGGTATTGTCTCTAAGAAAAGCAGCTCAGTAACAAATGAGCGCTCGTACTTTGTGGACTTGTTTCTTATGATTGGACAGAGGGAATCAAATGCTTACTGTGAATGTCAGATGATTGAAAAGTGAAGCTATAGTTTGAAGGAACCAGTGCTTTCCAGAGAATCAATAATGATTTTTTTTTTTTTTTTTTACCATGGTATACCCAAATGCACTGTGAATTCGGAATTTTGGATTTAGCTCCATAAATAATGATTTCTGTAGTGTCTGGTAATTGGTTTCTGAATTGGTAATGTGAGCTTATCACGGAATGAGCATAAATAGATAAAAGTTCTGGTTCACTTTTCTTTTTTAGGGCCTAGACAAATTTCAGAGGTTGAATCAACATTAGATTTTATAACCTACAACCAAGAGACACGGGGCTTACATTTCAAACCACTCCTAAATTTTCTCCATATAAAATGTCCAAACGCCTATAGCATATTGAAATATCAGTTAAATGTCTCCTACTGGAACTTTGGCTTTAATAATCCCTGAAAAAGAATGTTATTCTGACAGGCAGTCTCACGGTCCACTCAATGACCTTGGTTTCAACCGCTTTGTAGGTTGAATGTGTTTTTGTTTTTATTAGCACGTGTTTGCGATACCTGACTACAATCTTTGTGGGTAGTTGGTACACACACATGACACATTTTAATTATTTTTACTTTCCCTTTTCTTTCCCCGTCTCTCCTCCCTCCATCTCTTGGCCCCCATCCCATTTGCAAAAGAATCTTTCAGCGTTCTCCAAATCTCTTCATAATCCATGCTGGTCTCCTGGCTGTCAGGTATTTTTCATTCAAATTGGTAAAATCTATGGTCAGTGTAACTAAATCGTCCTAGGGTAATGATTCTCAAATCTAAATGACTTACAGTAACTTATTTCGCTTCATGGTATGGGTATGTGTCAGTTACAGTCATCTTCAGCATTGTTGCATCTCTCAGGACACAGAAAAAGAAGCACTCTCCTCCCTCCAAACCCACCCCACCGCCCATCCTTATACCGAAAGAAAAAGAGAAAGGACAGAAGCCGGTGAAGCACAGGACTTCCTCTCACATTTCATTGAACAAATCAAGATGGGGCCTATACTAGAGGTAGAAGTAACGTCCTGCCCATGGGAGAGAAAAAAATAAGGAGGGACTATAACACAGGCCACGGTCTCAGAGGTCGGTTAATTCTCACACAAGCATCCTTGGACTGTTGGGCTACTTTCAAAGTCAATTTTATTTGTTTAGGTTTTGCTAATAGATAAGCAAGAATGCTTCTTTACCTCTCAGATGCAGTTTAGTTGATTTAATTTTCCTCCAAACCCACAGAAAAATACTAATTAAAATTACTTCAAAAATTAATGAATATTTGGAAGTTCCATGATTATAATTGTGGTCTAAGTGTAAACAATATAAATGTATAAACCCAACTAATTGAAATCCTTACCACTCACTCTCACTGAAGGAAGATAACAGTCCAACTCTACACCCAAGTCAGTCCTTAAAGAACCCCCAAACAGGACTTCACGCAGTATTTTAAACCTGATCATTCAAATATGTAACCTTGTCGTTTTTGTGCAGTGTCAGAAGAGGCAAAGGTTGAATTTCACTTTCATAGATGTTAGATTTGAGAAGGCTTATGAAAAGGCTAACATGACTGATTTTTAAATTTAATTGCTGTGTGCTAGGATGTTTGTGCATGACATGTACAAAGGCTGCTTCCCCACCAAAGTCATCATACTTTAATGTATTTTTATTTTCACTTATTTATGGATTTTCTATGAGTGCATGTTGGCAGTGCTAATCTTTACATTCTTAGTGTGGAGCTGACACACGTACATAACACATCTACATTTCTTTTCTAATCCTCTTCCCCCCTGCTTGTCTCCTTCTCCCTCCATCTCTTGATCTCCTTCCCACTTAAGAAAGATCTGCTTTCTTTTATTTTGCTCTTTATTTATAATTTGGGTTTCTCATATAAGAGAAACCATGAGCTATTAAAGCGTGTGCATCTGATGTACTTCACTTAACATTATGATTTTAAGGTGCATTCGTTTTCCTACAAATGACTCAAATTTATCATTCTTCGTGGTAGAGTAGTACTCCATTGTAAATAAATGCCACATTTTCTTTATCCATTCTCTGTTAATGGACATATAGGCCACTTCCAAGATTTGGTCATTAAGAATTGTGTTATTTTGAATTTCTAGCCACCATACTGATTTCCGTAGTGTTTGAACTAGCTTACATTCCCATAAACAATGTAGAAAGCTCCCTTTTTCCCTGCATTCTCACTTGCTTTTGTTATTATTTGATTTCTTGATGATGACTGCTCTTCCTGGAGTCAGATGGAATCTGTGTTGTCTTAATTTGCATTTCTCAAATGACCAGCGATGTTAAGCATTTTTTCATGTGTTTATTGGTCATTTATTTGTACTCCTTCTTCTGTGAAGTGTCTATTAATTTCAGTTGCCTGTTTTTTGATTGGGTCTTTTCTTTTGGGGGGATCTAATTTTTTGAGTTCTTTTTATATTCTGGGTATTAGTCCTATGTCTGAGGCATAGCTGTAAAAACATTTTCTGATTCTGTAGGGTTTTTTTTTTCACGCTGTTGGTTGTTTCTTTTTCTGTACAGAAGCTTTTTAATTTGATATGATCCAATTTGTTGATCCTCGGTACTATTTCCTGTACAATTGGGGTTCTGTTCAGAAAGCCAGTGCCTACACTATTACTTCAAATGCTTTACCTGTTTATCTTTCAGTAGGTTAAGTGTTTCTGTTTTAACATTTAGTTCTTTGACTCATTTTGGTTTTAGTTTAGTACATGGTGAGAGATATGGGTCTAGATTCAATCTTCTTCATGTGGATAACCAGTTTTCTCAACACCATTTATTAAAAGCCTACCTTTCCTCCAGTGGAGGTTTTCAGTCCCCTTTTCAAAGATCAAGTAGTTGAATGTGTTTGGGCATTTTCTAAATCTTCTATTCTGTTCCATTGATCCTCATGTCTGTTTTTGTGCCCATATCATGCTATTTTTATCGCTGTAACATAACTTCAATTCTGGGATTGTGATGTCTCCTTCTCTGCTCGCTACCCAGGATTGCTCATGCTATTCTGGGTCACTCCTGGTTCCATATAAATTTTAGGATTGTTTTCTCCAGTTCTGTGAATAATGGAATTGGTATTTTAACCTCAGTTGCAATAAATCTGCATATCAATTTTGGAAATATGACCATTTTGACTATATTGGTTCTGCCTATTCAGGAATAGCAGTTAGTTATCCATTTTCTGAAGCTGCTTCAATTTCTTTTTTCAGAGTACTGTAGTTTTTGTTGTAGAAGTCTTTTACTTGCTTAGTTAGGCTAATTCCTAAGTATTTAACTTCTTCTTGGTGCTATCGTGAATGGCATTATTTTCTCAGTGGCTTCTTCATCATCATATAGGAGTGCTATTGGCTTTTGTGTGTTAATTTTGTATACTGCTACATTACTGAATTTGTTCATTAATTCTAAGAGTCTTTTGGTGGATATTTCTGGGTCCTTTGTTCATTTGATGGATATTTTTGGGTCCTGCAAATAATAACTTGACTTCCTTTCCTGCACATACTCTGTTTATTTCTTTTTCTTGCCTAAATGTTCTTGCTAATGTTTTGAGGACTATGGTGAACAAGAATGGTGACAATGGACATCCTTGTCTTGATCCTAATTTGAGAGATAAAGTTTCAGATTTTCTACATTTAATATGGTGTTGGCAGTAGGTTTGTCATAAATGGCTTTTATCAGATTGAAATAAGGCCCTTTCATACCTATTTTCTTCAGTGTTTTAGCATGAGAACATGTTGGATTTTCTCAAAGGCTTCTTCTATGTCTATTGAGATGATCATGGGATTTTTGTCATTTCTTCTGTTTATATTGATTTGCATTTGTTGAACTACCCTTGCATCCCTAGATAAAGCCTACTTGTTCACGATATATGATGTTTTTGATGACTTACTGCATTGTGTTTGTCATTATCTTGTTGAGGATTTTTGCATGTGTATTAATGAAAGCAATTGGCATATATTTTTCTTTTTTGGTAGGAGCCTTGTCTGGTTTGGAAATCAGGAATATGGTAGTTTTCAGGAATGACTGTGAGTACTCCTTGCATTTTGATTACATGAAAGAGTTAGAGCAGTATTTGTACTAGATCTTCCTGAAGTTCTGGTAGAATTCAGCATTGAATCCATCAGACCTGGGCTTTTCTTAGTTGGTAGGATTTTTATGACTGCTTCAATTTCATTCCTGTTATTGGATAATTCAGAGTTTTGAAATCATCTTGGTTCAGTTTTGGCAATTCATATATAACTAGGAATCTATGCATTTCTTCTGAATTCTCCACTTTTTTGGCATACATGTTTGTAAAGCAGTTGTTAATAACCATTTTGATTTTGGCAGTGTCCAATGTGATCTCACCTTTTCTAATTGATCTGGGTCGTTTCTTTCCCTTTCTTGATTACATTGGCTAAAGGTTTGCCTATTTTGTTCATTTTGTTGAAGAACTAACTCTTTGATTCATTGACTGTATTTTTTTGTCTTAAATTCATTGATTTCTGCTGTGATATTTATAATTCCTTCCTTGTAGCAGCTTTGGGTTTGATTCGATCTTGTTTTTTTAAGATCCTGAGATGCATCATTAGGTTTGTTATTCTGTCTCACTCAGTTTATGATATGCGCATTCACAGCTGTAAACTTTCCTCTTAGGACTGCTTTCATTCTGTCCCATAAGTTCTGATGTATTGTATTGTGTTGGTATTATAATCTAATTTTAGAAACTGTTTCATTTTTTCCTTGATTTCTTCTGCAACCCATTGTTTAAGTGCATGTTGCTAACTTCCCTGCATCTGCATAATTTCTGTGATGCATAATGTAAAACTATAGTAGCGCTCTGTATAGTATAATCAGCAAAAATATAAGATATACTGTACAAAAAAAGGTATCGAGGCTCTATAAACAAGATATACAGACCCATACAAAGAAAAAAGAAAGAAAGAAAGAAAAAGATGGGTTGTAACTCCAAGTGGCAGGTTGTAAGTCCGAACAGCGCGCCTGGGTCCTAACTCTGAACAGTCGTTAAACAGGTAGGTCATTAAAGAAAGAGTGTCTGTTAGAATGTCTTAGAATCATCTAGGAAATGTTCGGCCCATTTTTCATGTTCTTTTGTTGTTTTTAAAGTATCTACTATTAATTGGTCACCAAAAACAACCCTGTCATCTAGTTCTGGTGCTCTGTCCCCATGTTGGTCACTTTTGCTGCCCATATATTTGATAGACTTTTTAATCTCCCAAATTTCTGTTTGGAGCCATTTTATGGACTGTAGTACTTTCCTATGCTGGTCATGCATGTTTTGCATAATTTTGTTTAGCTCTTCTATCTTTTCATTAGTGCCTTCTGTAGACTCACTGATTATGGTATTTGGCCCAATGTCTTAGTAGGCATATTTTCTGTGAGTTTCCCAAATGCCTTATTGAACTGTTTTATCCTCCTGATATCATTTTGAATAATCTGGGTGTTTGGCTTTTGACTTATTCCCCCTTAATCCTGCAAGGATCACCTTTGAGGTAGTTAGGAGTTTTTTGAGACATTTTTTCTGGCTTGTATTCTCATGTTCGTATTTGTTTGTTTTTGTGTTAAGGCTTGAGGGTTGATTGTAATGGAAAGCTTTGTTTCTCCTATGCAGACCCCTTTAGTTGATGTCTGCTTTTCAGTGGTGTCCTCTAGGCATATCTACCTATTGTCTTTTGCCACCATCCCAGGATCCAACCACCTCTGTTTGCTTGAGATGAGAGGGTACAGCATATTTGGCCCAGTATGCAGTTCTCCAGGAATGGGTCACTGTATTGTTAATGACCCCAAGGCAATCCGGAAACTGGCATCCCAAAAGAATGAATTAATAGCGACAGTTATGTCACCTTGACTATAATAAATAAATCATCATCAATTATAGCATCAAATGCACACTGAGACTAAACCTAAAGGATGAACAATATGCCACTCTTAAACATACAGAAGAGATCTATAATTATAGTACACTAAAGCAAACTGAATAATGACCTACTATTTACCATGAGAAAATATCTACTAAATGGAACAACTTTATCTCTACTAATAATAGAACAGTATTTAAAAGCAATACCATAAAGTCAACTAGCTATGTAGAAAGTCATAAAACTTAGTAGTTATACTAGTAAAAGTAGAGGGTAGGGGAATGGGAGAATGAAAGAAAGCAAAATTTGAGAAATTAAGCAATGGGACATGAAGAAGAGGAGAAAAAATTGAGACAGGAGTCTTACTAAGGAGTAAGAAGGAAATTAGTTTTAGAGAACAGTCACAGGAAAGAATGAACAAGAAAAAGAAAAAATACAAACAAAGCAAAATAAAGGAAAGAAAGATAAGGAAGAGAGAAAAAAAATTCTTAAATTAAGTTTATTAGTTCATTTTAGGTATACATATTGATCACATTCATCATAGGGAATTTGTACCTGTAAATGATTTATTTTTTTCCCATTTCCCTTTCTACCTTCAACTCCTCTTTCCCTCATTTACAGTAACTATGTTTCCATTTTTTCTTTTCTCATTTTTTTCTTTCCCTTCTTTTCTTTTCCCTTCTTCACCCCTCCTTAATTCCCCTTCCCCTTTGAATATTTTGTTCCTATTTCACAATATCTATTATATATTTTGATCCTTATTTACACTTTCGGTTGAGAAAAAATTTTGAAAGGAGAAAAAAGAAAACGTGAGAAAAGAAACTAAAAGGGAAAAAAACAGAGAAACAACCAAAATTCCCCCAAAAAATGTCCAATGAAAGAAAGATTGGAAAAAAATATATATATATATATAAATTTTAAAAAGATGGAGCCAAAGAAAAATTTTTATGTTTTTGAACGAGTGGTTTCTTTCCAAGATCTCCAATTTTGGGGTCCATTCAATCATCATTTTCTCCACTGAGCTTTAGGGGTTATGGGCTTTTAAGGTGCCCTCCCTGTACCACAGGCCTCTCTGTCAATTCACCCCAGACTGTGGTTACTGCCCAACCAGGGCATCACCTTGATCCTATGGGAAAATGGGAAATATTATCCACCCTTTGGTCTCTGCTGGATAGAGGCCACAGGGGCAGGGATTCAAGTAGATCCCTGTGGGACTTAATGTCAACATTCACAGGGTCTGGTTGTTCCCTTTTCTACCTGGGCATCACTTTGGTTTGGTTTGTCCTTGCCTCTGCTACCTTGGGCCAAGGGGAAGCAAAATGTAGAACCAGCTTGGGGTTGGTGGATGGTCTCACCCTAGCATTGGGGGAGGTCCCCACTGTCCTGCAAGGGCCTGCCTGCCTATCTTGGGGAAGGGGCACTGTGGGTCCAGTATAAGCTCATCTGGTGACATCCTTGCTCTCATCGGGGGAGGGTCACCATAGGTCCGATGCAGGCCTGCCTGCCTGCCCATGTTAGGGAAGGATGCCTGGGGAAGAGGTAGAGTACTCTTAAAAAGCTATTTTAAATAGCTGGCACTTTGGGCATTGACTGTGTTTGCCATCTGACTTTGCCACAGTCCCTTTCTATTTTATGAAATTTTTGAAATTACTGGTTAGTTTCTAAAAATGCAGCAAATAATCTCGCTTTGGGCTGCTAGCTACTTTTTATATGGTTTTTGATGATGGGATGTTTAAAACATTTCCCAACTTGCTGTTTGAATAATGGTCACTGTATTACTTTTCTCACTGCTGAGACAAAATACTTGACACCCAGAGTTAAAGGAGGAAAGGCTTATTGTGGCTCACAGTTTGTAGAGGTTTCAGTCTAAAACAGGGTGGCATGCCAGAGGGGCATCACAAAGCAGAAGGCAAGCTGCTCCTTTTATAGTCTATCTAGGCTACTACCTGGTTTAGGGTGGGTACCACACTAATCAGTGGACTAATTTAGTACTCACACACCATTAATCCCAGCATCACATGTTCTGGATCCAGCCACCTCTGAAAAAGCCCCACTTATGAGGCTTTGGGGGGACATCTAGACACAAGTCATAACAGTCACAACAATTATTGTCAACTGTTTTGACAACAAAACTCATTTTCCCATGAGATAATAATGATAATAGCTAGTATTGTTCTAAGAGCTTGCATGTGTCACTCATTTAATCCTCAAAACAACCTTATAAATTAGGTACCAATAGTACCCCATCTTCTAGATGACTGTTTTATATATAGCATACTATATATATATATTAAACCATATATATATATATATATATATATAGAGAGAGAGAGAGAGAGAGAGAGAGAGACAGGTTCTCAATATGTACTTCAGGCTGACCTTAAACTATGTAGCTGAGACTAGCTTTGAACACATTGTGAACCTTCTGCCTGAGCCTCCCAAGTAGTGTGGTCACAACCATGTGTCACCACGCCTGGCTACAAGTGACTTATACATACCTGCTTTATTTATTTATTTATTTATTTTTTGCGGCGCCGGGGCTTGAACTCATAACCTCACTCTTGACAGACAGGCGCTTAAGTCACTGAGCTAAACTCCCGGCCCTGGTTTTTTGAGGCAGGGTTGCACTGTGTAGCTCAGACTGACCTTGTGCTCGCATTGTAGCCCAAGCTGGCCTCAAACTCACAACGCTCCTCCTACCTCAGCCTCCCGAGTGCTGGGATTAAAGGCGTGCACCACCATGCCCGGCTACATACCTGCTTTAACATAAATCTAAATTCAGCATTGGAAAAATAAGTCATATTTTGCAGGCTTTATCAGTGAGGCTCAAGTTACCTTGTTAAAAGCAGGAAATGATCAGAAGAAAAGGAAGTAGTAGCAGAAGCTTTTTTTTTTTAGAGGTTTCCTCACTCTTCTAAGTCTCCCAATAGATGAATTTCAAATGAAAAAGGTCTAGGCAATTATTTTAAATTATTGGTCAAAGGAGAACTACCTTCCGATTACCTCTATGTCAACAAATAATCTCCCAGTTTTTGCAAAGAGCAAGATCTGAAATGTATATAAAGGTCATGTTATGATCTTAAAACATTAGCCTTCTTTAATCTCCAAAAGAATATACAAGCTCAAGAACCATTTCTCAAGTCAGAAGAGAAACAAAATGTACAAATCCCAATTTTTCCTCTTGGTTGGTTGCCTCACACTAGCTATGGGGCTGGGATAGCTGCCTCTTATAGTCACAAACAGGAAGTCTAAGAGTAACCCTGACAACACAGCCCCCTGTTAAACTGGAAAGTCTTATCCTCTTGTAAGTATTTTGGTGGATTATTGTATATGTAGAAGATGTTTTGATAGTGATAATTTCTTTCCTATATGATTAAATTTAACGTATTTGAATTCAGGTTCATAGTTCCAAAGGTGTATAATTAAAACATCATTTAAAAGTTCCATAAAAAAATCAAATGAAAGCTTTGATTCACATTTTAAAATTCTATTTAATAGTTTCAATCTACTGTCTGTAACCTTTTCACTAGCCTTCTCCAAAAAAGGGGCTAAAAATCAGTCGACTCTTCCTTTCTCTAAATGTTAAGAGTAACATCTGTCCCTTCTCACCTGTTCATCTCTGAAAGTAGAAACCAGAAAATAATCTATTAGTTTCCTTTCTGTATCTGTTAAGTGTACTACAGGGCATTTAAATGACAGAAGAATTATACAGGAAAATTAGAAATAAAACTGGGAGAAAAACTGTAACTAGATTATCAGTAGCTTGGATGTGGTCAAGAAATAGGAGGTCAGAATAATAATTAGCTGCGTCCAAGAGACTGAATAAAATTCAGGTGTGGAAGTCGTCAGTAAGTCAGACTGAAAGTTTATGCAGCAGCATTTGTTACCTCCCCTCCAAAACTTGATGTTCTTTTTTGTGAATATATCATTACTTTCAGTACTTTTGTGCTGAATAACATTAAGTAGTAGTAAAAGCCACCCAAGTAATTCGTAATGATCTTAACTGCCTTTTTAAAGAAAGGTGATTAAGTGCCTCACGCATGATCACTTTTTCCATGTTCTTCCGGTTAAAGAACAGAGAGAAAGAACAATTTAAACATGGCAAGGCTGCCACACGCCAAAGGTCACATAACCTGTAGGCAGAGCCAGGTTCCCTAGTTACTAATGTAGTGCAATATTTTAAGATTCATTAGGCTATTGAATCTAGTGATAAATCAGTGACTCATCTCCACACACCCTTCCAGTTTCATAAAAGTCACTTTACTAACTTTTGTATGAGTTTAAACCTAATTATTTCAAGAAATCATCTGTACACATTTTCATACTGCAGTGGAATATACATGTAAGTTCAGGGAATAACTCAGCGTACATAATCCTTTGCTTTTTTCCCACAGGTGGAAAAGAATGAATGGGTAAGTGATACCGGATTGAAAGGATTTAAGAGAACCAGTACTCTGATGCTTCTATTTTAAAGCGATAAAGGAACTTTTAAATCAGAAAAACACCTACAATTTTGCTTTCATGGAATCGCTGCTGTTCAAAAATATTTCCGAAGCGTTGGTGTGTATTTGAAAAATAATAGAGACACATAAAGGTAGAGGGTAGGAATCGACGATACCGCAGATCTTTTGCAAATGGGGAAGAGACCCAGAGATGGATGGAGGGGTCAGAGAAGTAAAAAGAATTAGGATTTTTTATGTATACCTGTTCCCCGCGATGAATGTAATCATTATATGCTGCAAACATGTACTATTAAATTTTTTTTTCAAAAAAGAAAGCCGTTTTTCCTCCATGTTTTCTCTTTTCGTCCTCCCCAAACTTCAACCCTCTAAATGGCTTAAGTCGCATAGCTGAAAGGATTTTGCTCATTTTTTCCAAAACACTTCATATCTGGGTAGCAGCCAGTCATGGAAAGTTTCGAGCACATTTAGGAAAGGGATGAAGTTGGCCTTCGTGGGGCACCGATCGGGATCGGAACCCTGGGGAGCAGATGCGAGTCCGGACCTCGGGTCCACGACAGCCGTCGACGGGCCACGGCCGCCACGCGCCGCCCGCCCGTCCCGTCCCGTGCCGTGCCGTGCCGTGCCGTGCCGCAGGAGCTTGAGTCCGCGCCTGCCCCACACGACGCGAGGCCTCGCAGTTCCCAAGGGACCTTCCTGCGTCCCGAAAGGCGAGGATCCCCAAGCCCGGGTCCCTAGCCAACACGGTTCCGGGAGGAGCGAGGGGAGGGGGCGCTCGGCCGGCTCCCCGACTCCCCAGCTCCCCAGCACCTCACGCCAGACCTACTGCGTCCCCGCCGCCGGCCCCTGAGCCCCCGGCGCGGAGAGAGAGTGTGTTGACCGCTCCCTTAGCCAATCAGAAGCAAGGTGGAGGGTTTGAGCCAATCGGAGCTGGCGGAGGGGGCGGACCTCCGGCGTGTGCCCGCCCCGCGGGGTGAGCGCGGAATGTCTCCAGCCCTCCCCTGCGCTCGGCCTCAGTGCGGAGTCGTCCGCGGTCGGCGTGAGCAGTAGCAGCTGCCTTGTGTGGCCCTGGGGCAGCGGCAGGCGCTGTAGTCGGAACCAGCCTCGCGTTGCCGACCTCTCCTCTCCGGGCCTCTCGCCGCCCCGCCGGAGACCGCGTTCCGGAGTCAGCGCCGCCCACGCCGAGCATCCTCCGGCTCGGTCCGGTCCGGCCCGGCCCGGCGGGCGGGAAGGCGGGCGCGGCCTCGCCGGCATGATGCGGCTGCGGGGCGCGGCGGTGCTGCGCGACCTGCTCCGGCGGCCGCCCGTCGCCGTCGGCGCGGCCCTGCGGCGGGTGCAGCCCCTCGTCACGCTGTGCCGGCGCCCCCGGCTCGGGGCCCGGCCGGCTGCGGGCCCGGCGGCCGCGCGGCTGCACCCGTGGTGGGGCGGAGGCGGCGGTGGCGCGAGGCCGGCGGCGCCGCGCGCGGGGGCCCTGTCCAGCTCGCCCTCGGAAATACTGCAGGAGCTGGGGGGCAAGGGGGTCGCGCAGCCGCAGCCCGGGGCGTCGCCGCCCGCCGCCCCGCAAGCATCCGGCCCCAAGGACGGCCCCGGGGACGCGGACGCGCTGGGACACGGCGAGGGCAAGGAGCTGGTGGCCGCCGGCGACAAGTGAGTGTCCGCGGACCGGCGGGCGGCGGGGGCTGAACGTGTGCGGGGAGGCTGAGGTGGGGCGGAAGGGAGCTGGGCTCCAGAAAGAGAAAGGAAGATGCCGCTGCCTGCGCCGGCCGCGCCACGTGACGAGGCCCCGCCCGCACGCGCTCGCCCGCGCCCACTTCCCCTCCTTGCTGCGCGCGGGTCGCAGGGTGGGGTTCGGGGACCCCCGGAGCCGCCCCAGCCGACCTCGACCTCCGATCCCCCGGCAAAGCCCTCCGCCTGTTCTCTGCCGCAGCCCCTCCCCGGCAGGCCGGCCCGCCCTCCGTGGGTGATGCCACGCGCACATTGCCAGCGGTGACATTTCGGAGCCTGGCGTGGAGCGGAGCCTAGAGCCTTCGTGCCTTGTCTGCGTTCCAGGCTCGAGTTTCCGCCCCGCCTGCCCCCACCGCGGTCACAGCCATCGTCCCACTGGAAATCACATGTAGCAAGGCAGGGTGATCTTAGGGCTTCCAGGGTAGCTCCTCCAGGCGACCGTAGAGCGGTCTGGGCCACCGGAAATAAGAGTTTCAGAAATGAGATTAAGAGCAGTAAGGGGGGTCATGTGGCCCAGAAGAGGAGGCACGCAGCACGGAGCACCTGCGCGGCGCGGCGTGCCTGGCCTTCCTGATGTATTCGCGACAGGGACAGATGTGTTAAAAATAAAGTCTCAACGCCGAGATGAGACGTGACATAGAATCTGAAAAATCTTCAGCTCATATAAGGTTTTTTTTTTTTTTTAACTTGTGATAGAATGTTGACTCATCTTGTATGTGTGTAGCACAGTTCGGTCTCCTAATTGATTTTTCTTAAAACGAGAGATAGTTTTATTGAGTATACATAGATGCAAACCGTTTTTTTTTTTTTAATAACCCACTGTGCGTAAACATTTACTGGTCTGTTTTGTTTATGCCCTACTATTTTTCTGACTTTACATTGACACGGTGTAACCTGTTTTTGCTTCCTTTTCACTTATTACCATGTCCAGCCCTAGGGTACTTTAAATTGAGAGTGAGTTTTATAATTTCAGTCTCAGGCCTACTTGATGTTTCCTGTAATTGAAGTTGAGACCGTCCTAAAACATTTCTAAAGTTGTTTTCCCAGACTGAAGAACGTCATTTAAAAAACAAAAGTCAGTTGGTAATGGGCAAAATTTGTGATATTCTGTGATAATTTAATGGTTTATGGTGCAAAGTCGCCTCATGACCCTGGGCGTCTTACTTATACGTTGGGTTACATGACTCAACTCCCTACAAGTCTTTCTAAGAACCTAGACTTTAGTTAAATTTGCACCTCTTCCTAATGTTTTAGAGACTAGAATTTGAACTTGGTTTCGTCTGGGACTCATTTCTACCTAAAAATCATTTGGTTTAACAAGCTCGTAATGAGTCTGAGTACATATGCCCAGAGTTAACAAAAATGCAAATACGGTTAGAACTACTTAAAAATTATCCTGAAGTGCTATAGGATGAGAACTACTTTCTGTTAGAATGTGTGCTTCTGTGGCTGTAGGTCGGTCCCCCCCACCCCATGTCAACGTGATTTACTTGTTTCTAGTTTTTGGTTTCATTGCCTTCTTAAGGCAGTAGCTTTGAAACGCTATTTTTGGCTAATGTCTCATCTTGTTCTCCCTCCTTCCCTGCCCCTGCACCCCGAAAAACACCTAATAAAAGTCTAGGGAGGTAATTCCAGATCTCAGATGCTCTGAATTTAAATGCCAATAAGATAACTTTGTTTACCTTAGTTCAAGGGAGAAGTTTGCGGTGTGTGTGCGCACCTGTGTGTCACCAAAATTTGAAGTACAGATAGCTTCAGAAACAATTCAAATAGACGGTACACCCACAGCTGTCGTTAATGTACCCGCAGTGAATGAGGAGTATTGCCCTCAAGGGTGTGAAGAAGACATTTAAGTGTGGTTAAAGTTACTATTTCTTGAATCACCTGTTTTCTAAATGTAGCTTCCCTCTTTGACTCCTTGCGTTTTGCCGTGGGTGACCAGCGTTTCTCCTGCTCTGGGAGGTAAGCTTCCATCTGGTCCTGCAGTCCTTCCCCACGCACAGGTCAGCCTCGGTCAGCTCTGCCTGCAGTGCCCGGCCTCGCCCTGCGCTCTGACAGGGTTGAGAGTATTACTAAAAGAAGCAGCCGGGGCGAAATTAGGTGAGATGCCATTTCGTGAAGGGCTTAGAACAGTGTCGTGCGTTACAAGCTACGTAGCTGTTTATTCCATAAATGAGGATAAAATTTCTTCATTTATCGAAACCTGTCAAGGACATCGACTGTTGAATTTCAGTCTCAAAAACAAAAACTTTTTAGTTCTTTCCCAAGAAATTTCTCTTGAGAAATCAGTGTATATTTGTCTTTTGTGAAACTATGATTCCTCCTGTTTCCTTTTTTGCCTTGCTGAAAGATAAGATCAGAGTGAACTTAACGCCTAACCACAACTTCATTAGTTCATATGCTGAGATAGTTGTGTTTGTTTTCCTTTGCGTGGGGCTGACTTTATCTCACTGTAGAAGAGTTGGAATATAAATCAGCTTCCCATGAACTCTTGGAACCCTTGTCACCCTAGGCTGTCCCATCTCCTTTCTGCACGTGCAGTCTGATTCACAGTCAGATGATATGATTAACATTTTAGAGAAAGGCATAATGGTCTTTACTCATTTTTCCTTCCAGTGGTCTAATTGAATTTTTACCACCATTCATTCCATCACCTACTAAAAAACGAGCCTTCTTGGCTCTCTTCATTTTGTTCTTTCTACTTTTCTGGACCTCTTGGGCTGTCCTCACCGGATCTCTGCTGAGGCCTCTGCTCCTGTCCCTTTTAACCTTTCTCACTTCCCAAGGGCACAACCCTTCTTTCAGCCTCTCTCACCTTTGTGTAGATAAAATGCTTCAGCTCTTAATCTGAGTTCTGTTCCACATGTATCTCAGTCTGATGACTTCAAATTTAAAATTTGTGCCTCCGTATCCAGCTTCTTTGCTAATTCAGTCTTTTATATACTCTTATGAGATTATAGTTTAGAACTTCAATTTAAAGTATCATTCTTTTTGCAGAAAAGCAACACAAACTAGTATCAACAATAGCATAGCCATTTCACAAACCATTAGAGTAGTCAGGAGCCTTGATTAACCTGAATGCTAATGCTTGCCTTAGGTGGACATTTTTATCAGGCTTTCTTTGCCTTTGCTGTCAAGCATGCCAAGTTTGGTGTATGTCCTGTCTTAGTGACAGATCCTTAGGAAAGGGCAGAGAGAGAGGGCTGCAGAAGCATTTGTTAAATTATCTTTTGTTTGCACATTTTATTTAATTAGAAAGGAAAAGATCACATCTAACAGAAAGGGAATAAGCTGAAAAAACACCAGACTATGTATAATCTTTATAAAATAGGTACAGTACTAAAAGGATTCTGTAACAAGACCATTTTTTTCCTTGTGGGATTGGCAGGAGTTAGGATCAGGTGATAAAAAAGGGAGGAAAAGTAGCCAATAGCAGTAGCAGTTAGTTCAGCTACTTGGAAGGGCAGTTTAGTAGTATCTGATAAAAGCTGCCTACCAGTCCTGACACAGTGGCACATGTCCATAATCCCAGCTACTCTGGAGACTAAGCATGGCAGGAGGAGTGAACTTGAAGGGCAGCCTGGGTAACTACACGGGACCCTGTCTCAAAAAAAAATAAAGGTAGAGAGTCCCTGGGTTAATTTCCAGTACCACAAAACAAACAAAGCAGCCTGTCCATTATGCATAATGTATTTGCACCTCAAGCTCCGGAAGCATAATTTAGAATATATTAAAGTTTAAAAATAAAAGTGCAAGCAAAATAATTCCGGCTAGCTTCAGATAGTATGGCTTTATTTTTTGGTGGTGAAGGGCAAAGAAAATCATTGCATTATATATTGTGAGACATGTTTTCATACTTACATGTTTCAGTGGGCATTGGATCGGGTCCATAGAACAATACTGATAATGAAGTCGAGACTATTTTGGCAGATACAGATAATATATTTGGAATTGAGAGATACAACCTGTTTGGAAATAGGTGGCAAATGCTTTAATTCTATTCGTTCATTCATTATGATCATTTTATATTGCATTTGCCTTAATATATAAAATAAACATTTGCTTTTCACTAAGGTCAAGATTGAAAGTACATCTAATTTTTTATTCAAGCTTCTTAACACCTCGGTTGTCTTATTTGTGTTTACCTCAGTATTAAAACTTTCCTAGGTCATGGTTATCAGTGAATTGATTTTCTTTTTTATTGTTTTTTGTAAAGCTGAGAATCTAACCTAGGGCCTTACACAAGCAAAACGTGTCCTACCACTAATCTGTAGCCTATTAGCTTTTGTTTTAATGGCAAATGACAATACCAGTATGTCATGTTTTTTGCAGACATATTTACATTGAACCATGTGCATTTATTAGCCTTTGATACAGTCTAGAATTAACAAACAGAATGCTACTAATTTTGTTTGCTAATATTTAGATGAAGTTCACTGAAAGACCAAAAGTTTGATCCAGAAGTTTAGTCTGAGTTTTAGCTTCTTGTTTCCAGACTTTATTGTTTATAGCGATGTTTGCCTTTCTTAAAATTCGTTGAGGAGTGGCGGGGTAGCTCAGCAGTACAGGTGCCTGCCTGGCAAGCACGAGGTGGTGTGAGTTTGATCCCCAGTACCAAACAAAAATAGCTGAGGAAATGACTGCCACGTAGGATTCAACTTTTTTTTTTTTTTTTTTTTTGCAGTACCGGGGATCGAACTCACAACCTTGCACCTGCCAGGGCAGGCCCTTAAGCCACTGAGCCAAACTCCCAGCCCTGGATTTTTGAGGCAGGGTCGCACTATGTAGCTCAGGCCGGCCTTGGGCTCACGTTGTAGCCCAAGCCGGCCTTGAACTCACAAAGCTCCTCCTACTTCAGCCTCCTGAGTGCTGGGATTAAAGGCATATGCCACCACGCCTGGCGGATTCAACATTTTTTAATGAGACAATAATACATAGGCAAAAAGAGGAAGTAGTCTTTGAATTTGAAAAAGGTATATGTCACCTTGAAGAGAAAATTTCAGAAGATATTTGTGCATTTTGAAAAATTGTTTGAAAGAAACCAGGAAAATGCTGTACTTATATTTGAAGTGAGGAAAAATTATGCCTGTAGAAACTGAAAGTCAAATAGTAGGATTTCCATTCTTTAAGGAGCTCAGTCATATTAAATCCTATATAATTCCAAGTTCTGTATTATATTTAGCTGTACCTTTTCACCATTTAAGTCACTTGTTTTTGAAAGAAATGCTTAAGAAAGTTGAGGGGGCAGATATATTTATTAACATGGTTACTAGTTCCTTGGTATCTCTCAGTGAGGTACACATAGTTTTCAGGTAAAGATACTGCTCTTCCGGTTTCGCCCTTGAATCACGTTTGCTAAATTTAAATTGCTTTGGCTATAAAACAGTGCCTGTGACTAAACGCTGTCAGTGGCAGTTTTCTGACCTCTAACAAGGTGGAAGTAAAATGTCCACGTGTGCCTTGGCATCCTTTGAGAAGTACCCTCTGCTACCCTCGGCTTGTATGTGGCACTCACTGCTTAACTGATTTCTGCAGAAATATTTATAGCCAAAGAGGTACTGTCAAAACAGAGCTGTTGGCTTTACATAACGGATAAAAAGTTGAGAGCATTCAGGATTTGGAAATACATTTTTGTCTACAAATTCTGGTGCCAGCTTCAAGGAACATTTTGAACTTGTCATCTTGATATTTTGAGTGACAGGTGCTTTGATTTTTTGGTAGGAATTATTAAAGGAGTATAAATTTTCTGAAAGCCAATTTTTTAAGTTGCATGAAAAAGTCAAGTTAGTCATACTTTTCTAGGAATCTAGGTTAGCAAAATTAGCTAAAAGTATAGGAAGATTTATTCCCTAATAATTTTGGTACATTGTTCCACACATTAGAGAAAAATGGAAAAAATGTGTTCAGCTTCAGTAAGGTGGTTAAGTAAATTATGGTACATTCATGTGTGAATCTCTTTTAGCTATTTCACATGTATACAGTTACTTTTTAGGCATAGAAAAAAGTAAATGGAATGTTAGGCCAAAGATTAGAATACAAAATTTCCTATGATGTATGCTGTGAAGTGATCGTAAGCTTTTCAACAAGGTTTAGAGAAAATAACAGAAGGAAGTAGGCCAGAATGACATGGGCATTAGTGGTTTATGGGAGTGGGTATTGTTTTTCCTGCTTCCTTCAGATTTCCTATTTTAAGTAGCAAACTTCTAAAGCAGTGGAAAATATTATATAACTTCTGAAATCAAAGGAACCTCATCTGTTAAATTTTCAACTTGTATTTGCTGCTTAGTCTGTTACCCTAATACCCTGTTTCTGGTTGTATAAAAATAATCACTATTACACTGAAAAATTATGTAAGAAGATCAAGAATCTTTTATAATTCCTATTGTCACTATTGTCCTCAGAGATCAAACTGCTAAAATTCTAAACTACTATTGGTAGAAGTTTCCTTAGGAGATGTTGCATATTTCTCTGCCATATGAAAATACAATGATGAGAGTTTAACATTTCTTGTTCAACTTCTGTTTCCTATCAGAAAGCATTGCTATATGATGCTATAATACAGTAATGCTCTAAGCAAGTGTTGGCAAACTATTTGTGAAAGGCCAAATAATATGCTCTGCTTTTCTTTTTTTTTAATCTTTTACCTTTTTTTTTTTTTTTTTTTTAATAGCCATTGAGGTTAACTGTGGTGCAGAGTAGCCACGAAGCATAGGTAAACGAATGTGGCTGTCTTCCAGTGCAACTTCATTTAGAGAAGTTGGTCCCTGCCATATAGTTTACTTACCTCTGCAGTAAAGTATATTTAGTTGTGAGTGATTTTCTTGTACCCTGATCAGTTCTGCTTTGAATGAGTTTTTTCTTATATGGATTTTTGTGTCTGGTATTAGTTGCTGTATCTTGCTCCTGGCTCTCATGTGTCTGCTTCAGCAGTCCTCTCTTGATTTTACCTCCCTTGCTTTCTGCTGTACCTGACTCTTAGCTTTTTAAAAACAAAGTGGTAAAATTTACATAACATAAAATGTACCATTGTAACCATTTTGTTTGGGATTCAACCAAGGGTTTTTTGCACATGCTAGAAAAATGCTGTACCACTGAACCCCATTAAAAAAAATTTTTTTTAAGTGTATGGTTCATTCAACAGCATTAATTAATTGCCTCCTTTTTTGAATTAAGAATGCAAATGACCACTTCTGTGAACTAGAAGTATGTAAGTCCTTAGTAAAGTTTACGATTTGACTATATTGTAGGGATTTGGGAGGACATTATTTTTAGCAATTCAGAAGAATCAAAAATTAGTTGAAAGTGGCTTTTATTAAAAAAATCTAAATCCATCTCCCTTTACATATTTTATAAACTGCACAAAGATTAAATTAACCAAGTTCATACTTGGAATAGGACTTAATTTTTCTTTTTCATCCATTATTAGAAGTCTAATAAAATACTGAGTTAATGTAAATACTGAGTTAATGACTTTTAGGTTCAGGATTGGAAGAGAACTTAACCTGTCTCCCCACTGCTGTTATTCCCTCTGGCAGTGGTTCTAGTAGGTTTCCTGACAAAAGTTTACTCCTGTAGAAGGCAGCCCATTTGATTTTCAGAGCTGTATCATTTTTCCAATGTGTAGCTGAAATCTAAAATCTGCCTTTTATTAACTTCTGTCTATATGTTTTAGTTATTGTAGACGATTTCATGTGTGGTGGTATCAAAGTGATTGGTGGTATCGAAATGATTGCAGTGGCAGAATTTACATCACACCTATATTTTTCCAATGTGGATGATCTATTAAAGGACACTTGGCTGAGGAACTTTGGTTTTTTAATTTTTTTATTTTTTTTTTATTTTTATTTTTATTTATTTTTTTTTTTGAGCCAGGGTCTTGCTGTGTAGTTTAGGCTGGCCTTGATCTCTCTGTGTAGCCCAGGCTGACCTCAAACTCGAGGCCATCCTCTTGCCTCAGCCCCCCAAGTGCTGGGCTCATAGGTGTGCGCCAGCACGCCTGGCCCGTAGATTTTGACATTGGAAAACCCAGACAGAATCGAACATTGTGGACTTGGTCTGCCCGGGTCCTGGTCCTCCTGCCACAGACAGGTAGACTGCTCCTGTGTTACACACATCCGGACAGACTGCCAGCAGCTGATACTTTGGACATCCTGACAATTCCCTCTCAGAAAGCTGGCTTTTATGCTTGCAGCTGTGGCCTGATTATGAATAAATTTCTGCAGTGAAGTCCCACTCCAACAACAGCCTCTGTTTGAAACACATCTTACCCTTGCTTTGAACAAGATGGGATTTCAATGAGGAAAAACAGCAGTTTATTTAGTCGTCTAACATAAGTAATTCTCCTATTTTGGATTCTCCTAACATTTTGGATAGACATTCTTCAAATAGGTGAGGAAGCTCATCTTTCATTATTTTTAATGAAAAGTCACCTGTAAATTGAGGACAATTAACCTAACTTAATTGACTTCAGAAGACAACAGAAAGTCTGTTTTTTTTTTTTTAAAGTAAAACTTTAAATAATTTTTTAAAAAAAAATTCCAAGAATGATTAGCCCAGGTTAAGATGACTTAGGATTTGTCACTTTGTCATACTTACATTTATTCTGATACAGTATTAATGATATAGTCAGCCACCATCAATTCAGCCTTCAACCTGACAGGTTTCATTACTAATTTGGTGGGTGTTGATGGATTAATCAGATCACTCGAAATGATAAAACTGATTTTAAAACTACCTCAAAGGCTTTTTAAGAACCGTAATTTTTATTTTTTTAAAAAAAAATTTTAATGTTATTAATTTGAGACTGAGTCTCAGGCTAACCTTGAACTCACCTTGCAGCCCTGCCCAGACTGGCTTCAAATTCGAGATCTTCTTCCTCAGCCTCATCATTGCTGGGATTCGGGAGGTGTGGGCTACCAGTCCTAGCTAGGATTATAATTTTTAAATGCAGACAGATAAAAAGACGCAGCATATTATTTTGGTAGACCTAATTTTTAAAATTCCTGTTGGGAAAAAGACAGTTTTTAGTTATTCGATAGGCTTATTACTACACGTAAATTATGTGTTTTAAGAGTTACACAGGCTAAGAAAAACTACCCTTGAAGATACATGGTGCAGTTGGTTTCAGCTTTACCTCTGTTCATTTCGTAGTTTTTAGGAAAGATTCATTTTTCACTTTCCTCCTTTCATTGATTTTTTTTTTTAAATCTATGAGATCTTGAACTGACAGGATGAATTGGCAGTATTGCTCCTAATTATAAATGAGAAACGTTCTAGACTGCCCCCTCCCATCAAATCAAAATTAAATGCTTCACCTGCACTTTCTGAGCCTTTTGAAAACATTTCTACCATGGTACTTGTCCCATTACTGTAGTCTTCTCTCCAATTAGACAGCAGCCTCACTTTGTTCATGTTTATATCACCAATCTGTGGCACATAATAAATGGTAATAAAATTACAAAACTTGAGGAAATCAACAATGGAGTGCTAAGAAGAGTATTGATTATCTGGTTGGGCTAAGCCCTGTGAAACAATCGGGGTGCTGGTTAACACATGAAAGGTTTAGAGAAGGGAAAGTTGTAAACAGAAGACTTGACAGGTTGAGGGGAAAACCAAATGAGACAGCAGAACTTGTTTATAGGTCAGTAGGTCTAGTCACTTGCATTGAGAAATTCTTTTTTTTTTTTTTTATTTTTTTTTTATTTTTTGTGGCACCGGGGATGGAACTCAACCTTGCGCCCGCCAGGCAGGCACTTAAGCCACTGAGCCAAACTCCTAGCCCTTGCATTGAGAAATTCTAAGTGGTAAGGTAGTGCAGAGCTGCATTTAGAGAGAACAGTACCAGCCCAAAGTGAATTTTCCTTTGTAATTGGGAAACTGGTCAGTGGTAAGTAAAACCAGCATCCCTGCATGTTGCAGAAGTTGGCCTTGAATTTAAATTTCTTATGCATATTGCAGTGCTGTCTCATTTGTTGTTTGATCTATAGACACCTTATCAATGAGGTATATAAAGTGAGGTACATAAAGCTTATAGGTAAACAGCGGCACCTTCTCTGGCACATCCAGTGATGCACTGTTCTTCGCAGACACCCAGGGAGTGCCTGCCTCCATCCCTGTGGGGGGGGTCCCTTTGCTGGGAGCCCACTCTTGCATGTCCAGGGCACAGCTTTCAGCTTTAGCTCAGGTTACACCCCTCCTAGAAGTGTCAGAGGGATGTAATTTTCCAGGGATTGGCTCTCACATCTCCTCTTGTAATTTATCATTATGGATATGCCTCTCTTCCTTTCCTTTGTAGACCATAAGCAGTGCCTGATGTGATGCGCTGTACATATCAGAGTCAAATAAACGGGACTTCTCTTTTTCATTTTTTGCAAAAAGAAATTTTTAAGGAAGTTTCTGTGTGAGGCTAATGTAGATGAAAGTGTCAGTAAAAGAAAATAGAATGGTAGAAGGATCTTAAAAATCAAATTAGAAAAGAAATAAGAACAAAAGTTAGGGAAGGGGTAAAAGCGTGAAACATGGATTTTCTTTGGGTTTCCTTCTGTGAATATCCTATTTTAGTTGCTGAGTGACCCATTTTATGCTATGACAAATGGAGTCTGGTGGGCTCTTGAATTTGTCAGTGATTATTGATAGTACAGTTTAAAAGACTGCTATAATCTTATTTGTTGACACTGAAATTTAAATGTCTCAGATTTCCTGTTCTACAGTATTTGAAAACTGTATATTTTAGCTTTTGACTTTTTGTAGCAAAATTCATCATTGTGAAGGCAAAGACATTAAGCTAGCAGGGAGAGAAGAGAGGCCGACACGAGAAAGATCTTCGGAGTAATTTTTACCTCTTTGAAAGTTTGGGAAGAGTATTTGTATTCTACTTAATAGACTGTTGAAGCTGACTCATTTTCAGAACAGTCTTGGCTTTTAAATAATGAGATAGCTAGTATTTTTTTATTACATTTAACAGTTTGTGAGCATATTTTTAAAGCACAGTTTAAATTCTTTTTCCTGTGGGTAAAAATTAATTACTTGTCCAAAAGCAAGTAACTATTTACTCTTTTGCTAGCTGTGGCAATAGCACGGTCATTTTAATTTTTTTGCACTATGTACCATAGGCTAAAGATGTGTATATTTTATGTTATTTACATAGCTTTTAGGCAAAGCAAATACCACTTAATGGTGTGATAAATATGTAGAAAGCTTATTCTGCAGTTTTTAACATGATAAATTACTACCATCTGAAGTTTACCTGGCAAATCATTTTCTGTAAATAATTGCTGTGTTATTACCCCCTCACTGATTTTTTTGACAGCTGGCTCAATTTTTCTTTAAAAATTAGGTCATCAGTATTACTAAACTGCTCACTGGCATCAGACCAGAGCAAGACCTGGAAAACTTGTTTGTACCTTGTAAAATTAATGGTAAGAGGACCAGTGTACTATAGTCGGAGTTTGCACCCTGGATTTAGGTTTGTCTCTGCCACTGCAATGTTGAGAAGTTTTCTAACCTGTCAGAGACCCCGATGGCCTGTCTGTGAAATGAAGATGAAATTACTCACTTTATTAAGTTTAATATACCAGGAACTGGACTATATTTTGTGTAATAAATACTATGTCATAAGCTTATTGGAGGATCTTAAAGACAAATTAGAAGTAAGAAAAGGGAAGGGGTAAAAAGATGTGAAACATGGATTTATAAAGTCACATTTTAAAAAGTTAAAAGTTGGTAAATGTAAATATCCATGCAAATATTAATGTTTGTTATAGGAGAAATTTTATATGCACATAGGTGAGCATACATGCTTTGTGAACCAATGCTGTATCCCATTGTCTTTTAAGACAAATGCATGGCCCACTAGTAGTAGATGGAGAAGTACTTATGTTGGGAAATATTTAAATATGACCTTATTAAAGTATGGAACTATTACACAGTTTTTAAGTAATCCAGGAAATGTTTAGGTATCTAGAAAATCTCTTCAAAAACACACTATTAAACAGACTTATGCTTTGTGACTTTTAAACAAAAGCAATGCACATAATTTTCCAATGAAATTTGCTGGTATACCTATGAGTAGCCCAGAATCGACTGTATTAATTTGAAAATTTAAGAAGGTATTCTCTCCTCAATCTTCCTTTCTTAAAATACGGGTCTAGTCCTTTGCTGAATGTTTCATGTGTTTCTACATGTATACACAATTAATACATACTTATTTTTCTCCTAGTTTAAAAAATCACAATAGATAAGGTTGGTGTACCTTAGATATATTATCCTTATACTATTACTATAAGATTTTTGATAGTTATTGGTGTTCAGAATAATGAAATGTGTCTTCCATTTTTGAGCCAAGGAAAGTCTTTACTTAGGTGCATTAGATTTATTTTTCCTTAAAGCTTACAGTAGATGAGAAAAGTTGCTTTTCTTGTTTAAAAGTTTGGTTAATGTTAGCATTTTACTTGTACACTAGTTTAAGATTTTAGTGGTGGCATATGTCTGTAATCTCAGCACTTAGGAAGCTGAGGCAGGAGGATTGTCATAAATTCAAGGCCAGCCTGGGCTACATAGTGATTTCAAGGCCTGAACTCCATGGTGAGACCCTGTCTCAAAAAAAAAAAAAAAAAAAAAAAAGAAACAAAAAGATTTTAATGGTAGAATTTTTGTTATGATCGTCTCATATGGTTTGTGGGATTGCTCTATGTGAAATTGTACTGCTTTAGGAATAGTAGTTGTAGCTGCCATCACTCTGTGCCAGGAAATGTCCTAAAGGTATGGAACATAGTCAACTGATACCTCAGTTGATAAAGGCACTGTTACCCCTTTCTCAGATGAGGAAACTGAATCACAGAAAAGTCAGCTTAAGGTTACACAGCTAGTGTTAGAGCCAGGCTGTGTCAACAACTTGTGTATTTGATTTTGTGTGTGCGCGTGTGTGTGTTTGATTTTAACTGCTGTCCAGTAGTTAATTACTGTTGCTCCCAGATATTATAATCAGGTACATTATTTGAGTAATATATAGATATAGTCATCACATCACAAAAAAATACTGTATAGACTCGGTCAACCAAAATTGGCTCTTACCTGGAAACTTACTGAACTTTGTACTTAGTGTAATTGTTCTGTATAGCAAAATATACTGTATCTCTTTAACAGATGTTTAGCATTAACATACCAGAGTTTGTAATCAAAATTTCAAAACCCGCGATTGTATGTATTAATGAAACATTTTTTAGTTGCTTTTCAATACCGTTTCTAGCGGCTTTTAGTAAGTCAATGATGACTGTGACTATAGTCATGACTGGATCCGCTCAGCTAGTGGTCTGGTTCATAGATTATTTAACAGTGGGTTTAGTTAGCATCCATTGAAATGTACGTACAAGGATTAATTTTGTATTTTTTTTCCTCTCCTAGTAAAATAAAACAGGGTCTGTTACCTAGCTTGGAAGATTTGCTGTTTTATACAATTGCAGAAGGACAAGAAAAAATACCTGTTCATAAGTTTATTACAGTAAGTTTTGTATTTTCCTATTTTAACTGTTTGAGAAGTTAGTTATACTAAATCAGTAGTATTGTCGAAATGTAGTCTTAAAAGTCATCTGACGTGTAGATTCTGACTGACACTGTGTGTGCAGATTTTTATCATGCTCATTTCAAGGTAAACAGTGAAAGAAAAACAGTGTGCAGCTTATCCCAGAAAGTGGGTGATAGTGACCCAGTACCACATGTTCAAGCAAGTCTTGGGGAGCAGTTTTTATGTACAGGAATGAAAACTTGTAGTTGGAATAAGCATATGCATTATTTGCACTATATATTTACAAACTCTTATTTTTTTAAAAACAGGCACTCAAATCTACAGGATTGCGAACGTCTGACCCCAGGTTGAAAGAGTGTATGGATATGTTAAGATTAACTCTTCAAACAACGTCAGATGGTGTCATGCTAGACAAAGATCTTTTTAAAAAGTAAAAAATTTCTGCCAAACCTTTAATGGTGATTTGCTCTGCTATATGATGATTTTGCTTTTAAAACGAAATTGCATCTTTGAAGGCCAGTGCTTCCTATGTAAATGAAAAAAGGGATTTAAAACATCATTTGAACAACAGTGATGATATACTTCAATGATGATATACACTGAGTTAAGCGTGCTTTAAATCTGTTATAAGGAAATTTAGCTCTGATGTTTTAAGTTTCTCTTACCTGGAGGTTGCGTTCCTTTTGAGTAGAGCAGATCTTTTGTTCTGAGCACGTTTTTGTTCTGTCCTAGCTTTTATTGATCTCCAATCACCTGCATGTCTTTCAGGCCTTCGCAGCAGTGTCTCCTTTCTCTCAAGGTGATTTGAATGACATTAGTGAGAGGGCTGGAGACAGCCCTGTGTCCCTTAGATTTGCGTTTGTGCATTGTCTGCTTCTCTCTGTTCCTCAGACATACTAATGCCTAGGCTCTGGGCTATTTTCATTTCTCTTAAAGCAGTTTTGAACTGAAGAGAACTGTGGAGATTTCAAAGGCTTCATTTGTTTGAACAAGCAATGTTTTGACTTTCTTACATTGACATACCTGTTTATCATTTATCTTCATTATTGTGTTCCTATTAGCTTGACTAAAAATTATGGATGACATATTTGTAATGGATCTTAAAGAATCAAATAAGTGTTTTGTTTTTTATGGTAGTGGGGAGTGAATCCAGGACTCTCATACTGAACTGTATGCCCAGCCCTCTTTTAATTGTGAGACAGTCTTGCTAATTTGCCCAGGCTGGGCTCGAATTAGTGATCTCCTGCCTTAGCCTTTCAGAGTGCTGGGATTAACACACCTGGCTCAAATGGTATTTTAAACTATTATTAGTTAAATAAACTAGTATTAAACTATAAATACCCCTAGAAGAGATGGGGTTTTTCTAAACAACAGACTCAGGTTGACAATGATAAAAGAAAATTTCTGCATCTCTTTGGAAAGTTTGTTTGTATGTATATGATTTACCTTTACAGCATTTTCAACATTGGAGGATGATTTGTTGTTGATACCTCCTGGGAATGTCTTGGGAGTATTAGGTCATCTAAAGGGATAAGTATTTAACTGAGGTTCTCTGAAATGTCCTGGCATGCTCAGAAGCACTGCTGGCGGTTTTTTATTTTTATCTCTTCACCAGAAGGGTCTTGGTTCTGTTAACTCAGCTGACCTGAACATGTAGATATTAGGTCCACTTTGCAATTGGCATGAAGAATTTTGAGTCTGTAGAAACTGTTTCTTTGTGGAGGGAAGGATTTTATTTCCAGACTGACTTATGCCTTTTTACAAGGATTAATTTTTATTATATATGTTCATGAGCTGTCTGCAAAATTTCTGCTCATGGTGCTTCCGGAAAGTCCACTGCTCCCTGAATGCAGCTGTAAACAGTAGGTGGCTCTGCACCTGCAGGAGTTGGGGAGCTGCTTTGGAGCCCTAGGTGGAAGCAGTGTTATATACATGGGTTACACGGTTTAGGATGTTTTTGGTGCTTCATAAACATGTTGTTATGTTTAAATGTGAGATTAAAAGCATTTTACTCTGATTTTTTAAAATACTAACCCAGTTTTTAAAAATCTGTGATTGTAATATAGGCAGTTTCCCAACTTGACAAATACTTAGTGGTCTGTATGATCAGACTATAGACAGATTTTTCTTTTCATCCCTAGAATGAACTTAGAATCTCATTTTCTTATCTGTGAAGTGGGGACTCCAAACATTAATCAGAGCTCATCTGGAAAGAGGATTACTGCAGAGAAATTCTTTCTCTGTTTTTAAATGTAAGAAATTGTCTAGTTAGTATTGCCAGCAATAAACTCATCTCCATGCATCTCCAGGAGGTGATGAAACCTGGAATTCATTTTCCCTGAGTAAAAATGAATTCCATGAAAGTGCGTAGGTTTGGTTGAAGTCGGTGTGTTGGTATTTTACGTAAAATACATTCTTAATGTATTTAGCCTTTGTAGGCAACCTGAAAAACATTGTGTGTGGTCCCCGCCCCACAGTGGGAAAATGAGTTCTGACATACTTTCTGGAGAATAATCTATTTGAAAGGTAGAGACTGCCTGTACTCACCTATGCAGTCAGTTGTTTTTAGTGCTAATAATCCTTAAAACTAAGAGATGTAGAAATACTTGTGTTAAAAATTAATCCTTTACTCATGCATATTTTAATCTTACAGGCATTAGAAATATTTTTATAACATGATCATACTTTCTTGGTCTTTTTTGATCTTGGAGAAAGTGGTTTTTTATGTTTGTATATTACTTGGTTTTCTTAAATTCTTATGTATTCTGTTATTTTACTAATGAAAATTATGTGTGTGAAATATTTTGTAAAACATTGATGAACGTTACAGTTGTTAGACTTAAGCATTTAAGTAAAGAAGGGAGAAAAATGATTTATTCCCAGCTTTTACAGATAAGAAAAACTGAACAAAGCACAGAGAAAGATATTACTTGCTGAAAGGTGTAAACACTTCCTTGTTCATTTTGTGTGACTTTTAAAAGTTAGATTGATACTATTTATGTTAAAATAATTCTCAAGAAAAACTGTAGTATTTGGAATATGATAAAAATGACTTTGTCCATCGTAGTAATTTACCAGTAAAGGCTATTGCCACGACTTTGCCAGGAGGTTGTTCTAGAGAAAAGAGAAACAGAAACTCCAGTTTTTCTTTCCTTCTTTTTTTTTTTTTTTTTTTTTTGAGTCAGTAAATGCCATATTTATTCGTTGAAGTTTCCACAGATCTCTTCATGATGGATGTAATTAACACTCTTGGAGGAAGCTCTCCTAGTGTCTAGAGTTTTTCTGACTATAAGGTTGTAAGTCCTGATTAGTTTAAAATAATAGGTTAATAATTTAAATTTGCTTAGCACATCTCATTTTATTTATAACCTAATGGGAAAATGAAGTATATTTGAACTGATATAGAGATAAATAATAGTTTATGTTGGATAATTTCCCTTTTTTTATTTTACCATAAATTTAGAAAATATTAAAAGTGTTACTTAATTTTTCCATTTGTGATTAATGCATTATTTAACTTCTTAAAATCTCATTTTCTTACCTGTGAAGTGGGGAAATATTTTAGTACTTATAAGTTGTTTTTCTTTTTAAATGCCTATTTTTTCTCCTTCAAAGAAGCTGCTAACGAACTATCACATCATTTACCTGTGAAGAATCCAGTTACACAAATAACTTATCATAGTATTTAACTTTAATATTTCAACTGTCAACATTTGATTTTTTAAATTTGTTAAGGGTCCACCCTTAAGATTTATTATAGTTGGAATTGTGGCTTGATGTCCTTGCATCTGCTGTCTATAAATTAAATAGATATTCTATTACTGAGGTTTTAAGACTCAGAAAATTTCTTTCTTAAGCTTAAAGTGTAAAGTTGCCCATAATCTACTACAAAACTCTTCTTTAAAGTTACATTAATACACTGATTTCCTATTTTGACTTTTTTAGAACAAAGTAGACTATTGGTTCAGAACACTAGATTTTTATGCCTTTTTGTCTACGTGATTTACCATGTTTTTAAAATGGTTTTTAACAGTGAAACATTTTTGCTGTATAATACACATATCAAGTTGAATAATACAATTTAATATTTTTAGTGATTCAAGATATTGTAATATAAAATTCTGTGAAATTTTATTTACATGCATTGGTTTTACAAGTATTTTAACAAATATTTCTTTTGTTTTTTTTTTTTTTTTTTTTTTTTTTTTTGCGGCACCGGGGATTGAACTCACAACCTCGCACCTGCCAGGGCAGGCGCTTGAGGCACTGAGCCAAACTCCCGGCCCTGGTTTTTTGAGGCAGGGTCGCACTATGTAGCTCAGGCCGGCCTTGCGCTCGCGTTGTAGCCCAAGCCGGCCTCGAACCCACAACACTCCGCCTACCTCAGCCTCCCGAGTGCTGGGATTAAAGGCGTGCGCCACCACGCCCGGCTAACAAATATTTCTTGTAAGAGAATTCATTCATTATTTGGACTAAACTATGTTGCTGTGATCCTCAAGTTTTAAAGTTAGAAATACAAATTTTTGATACATATTTCAGGAAAAATATGTCAAAATGCAGCATGTTTTTAATTTTTTTAAAAAATCAGCATAGTTATGTGGGAGCTAAGAGGTAAATGTCTGAAGTACTTAATTTGGGAAATGCACAGATCTCATCTAGGATACTTTAAAGTCTGATTTTTGTTAAGCAGATGTCATCCTGAGTGTTTATCAGTTTTGGTAGAACAAGAAACTTGTTTCAGATGGTGTTAATACCTGGTGCAATGCTCTGTCGTGTTAATCTCTGATACAATATTTGGTCATATCTTAATTTATTTCTAACCTATTCAGCTTATAAGCCACTACATGAAAAGACTACTGGAAGGAAAGAAAATAATGCAGAAAGTATAACTTACAGAATTTAGTTGTTTAAAATGATGAATTTGTTTCTTGTGCCAATGTGGGGCTAATATTCTCTTAACTGTAGTGCTGTTATTACCAGATATCAATAGTTGAAAGGTACCCAGTCTATTAATTGTTTTCTCACATCCACAGATGTGTTCAAAGCAACATTGTTTTGCTGACACAAGCATTTAGAAGAAAGTTTGTCATTCCTGACTTTATGTCCTTTACCTCACACATCGATGAGTTGTACGAAAGTGCTAAAAAGCAGTCTGGAGGAAAGGTAACATTTTTGATGTGCACTATTTTCTCAGCCCAGTCACTTAACCACTTACCAGTCCAATCATCAGAACACAGGAAGACCAAAAATTATATATTGGTTTTCATTGCTTTTTATAAGATAAAATAATAGGAAATATAAAAATGAGAATTTTGTCAAATTTATTCAGTTCAAGAATCTCCTGGTCAAGGTAACCCCTTCCTGCATGGCATTCGCCCTGATGTGTTGCCTGAGTGGTGCTCAGGGGTAAACTGTTAAGTGGTTCATGAATTTAGCTCCATTCAGATTGTGTAGTTTTATTTAATTGAGCTAACTAAACAATTTAAATGAGGCAACTGGATTGAGTGATTTAAAACTATTTAGCTTTGATAGTCTGACTAAAAAGGAAACTTAAATGTAAGAGTTCTTTTTTAAATTTTCAACTAATTATGATGGCTTTTAAACTTTTTATTTAATAAAAAGATGTTATTGGGAGTTTCTGCAAATCTGATGTCCTTGAACATAAAATGAACCATTTCTAGTTTTAACAAACCCTCAGGTGGGGGTGTAGCTGGGTCGCAGAGCGCTTGCCTGTGATGCGTGAGGCCTGGGATCGGACCCCCAGGGTACTTCCCCCAATCCTCTACATACTGGCAGGGCTGTTGTTCTGTTTCATCTTCACAGTGAGCACTTTTATTTAATCTCCATTTGCAAAGCCTTGGTTTTCTTTTTGTGTTATGTTTGGGTAGCTTTCATGTAGTATGACCTCTTGATAATTTTATTGTAAACACATTACTTTCAGATACTCAGTTCCTGCTTTTTTAGATGGTGAAACTACAAGCACTCATGGCCTTAATTAAGGAAGTTCTGTGTATTTTTCTTTAGGAAAAATCAAGTCCAAGTTCTTTCTTAGATTCTCTGCCTTTTTAAGAAGAAAAAATACATTGGAAAACATAGAAATAATAGCAGATAAGAGGAGTCACTTAATCGCACCCTAATCTTGAAGTCTGTTGTGCCCTTAGTGTTCACAAATCTCAGTATAAAAGGTAGACTGCAAAGCTCCAGAGTGTTAGAACTACTCACTGATAGAAACTAAGTTGAAGTGTAAGACCTTTTTTGGTAGAAGAAAATGTTATTTGTCTATATCGTGACTGTTAATTTCTTTCCAATATCTTGGGTAGGTTGCAGATTATATCCCTCAACTGGCCAAGTTCAGTCCTGACTTGTGGGGTGTGTCTGTTTGTACAGTGGATGGACAGAGGTGAGTTTATTTACGATCTTTGTCAGCCAACTTTAAGCCTTCAGTTTTTCATCACAGTAAGTGTGAAGTAAAGAGGACTGTCATTTGTAATGGAAATTACTCACAATTTCAAGAAGGCTAAACAAGTCTCGATTTTAACAAATAAGAAACTTTGCAGAATTATAAGGATAGTGATACAATGAAGACAGTCTGAAGATAGTGATTTAATTTTAAAATTTAGAGGCTCTTGGAAAAATAGTAAAGTTCTAGAATATTTTCTCAAGAATGATCCTTTTTATTCTGAAAGTCGGACATAAAGGGTTATTTTCATGTTGTAATTTGGTTTTGTTGGAAAAATTATGCTATAAGAGGCAAATTAATATTTTTTCTATACATTTAAAGACTTAGCTCAGAAAGTCTTTTTTGTATTTTGCTTTTTAATTAAAATCTTTCGGACTTAAAAAGGTGTAGTTTTTAAAAAAATAAAAAAAGGCCGGGCGTGGTGGCGCATGCCTTTAATCCCAGCACTCGGGAGGCTGAGGTAGGAGGAGCGTTGTGAGTTCAAGGCCGGCTTGGGCTACAAAGCGAGTGCAAGGCCGGCCTGAGCTACATAGTGCGACCCTGCCTCAAAAGACTAGGGCTGGGAGTTTGGCTCAGTGGCTTACGCGCCTATCAGGCAGGCGCAAGGTTGTGAGTTCAATCCCCGGTGCCGCCAAAAAAAAAACAAAAAACAAAAAGGCTATTCAAAAATCTGCATACCACACAAGTTTGTAAGCCTAAAATGTAAAATTCAATAGACCCTAACACAGAGTTGTATAGTTTATGTGTACAGTTTGATGAATTTACATCAGAGATGTAATTTTACCCTAAATTTTGCTAAGACTTCAAATCATGTAACCTTACAATTTTAGAGTTTTCTTTTTCATAATAGTGTCCCAATCGAAGTCTTTTCCTTCTACTTAAGAAATTTTGATTTCCTCTGCTTTTTACTTTTCAGTAATTGTCTTTAAGTACTTAAAGAGCACATGAACCCATTTATTTTGAAGGTAGGGAATCTAAGTCCCATGGCTGAGGTGATAATGGGAAAAGAGAAACAGGTACCTAGGTCTCATAACTTTCAGTCCTCTGTTCTTTCCGTTGTTACAGACTCTTTCCCACACTTGGGTTCATGAGGTGTGTGAGACAGTCACTATGTGTTGCATTAAATGCTGAGTGCTTCAGAGGACACAGATGAGATTACATGACCTTATCCCGTGTAGCAAATTCCAGTAGAAAGTTTTCTACGTTCGCATATTAAGGAAACAATTTACCATGTAATGAAAAAGTTTTAGAGTAAATTACTGTCATGTAATCCTGCATGATTCTTGTCCTTAAACATTCTCTGTCTTCTAGTTTATTTGTTTGTTTGTTTGCTTGTTTATTTATTTTTCTTAATGTAAAAAATTCCAAAAGTTGACTTTGGAGCTAAAACATGTGTATTTTTAAATTCAAAGGCAATGAGATAGATTTTTAAAAAATTTTTTATTTTTTTAAGAATAATTGTCAGGTTTACCAGTCTAAATTAGAAATTATGCATGAATTTGATAGAAAAAAGTATTACATACCTCTTATTTATACATACATAGTTTTATTCTGTCACAAACCTAGAAGTGAGGTGGACAGATGTTCCTGCTTGATGTTTGAAGTTTTGATTCCCCTCTACCTGGAGTAG
>RJWM01003987.1:0-53718 GCA_004363535.1 Dasyprocta punctata
CCCCATTACCAGACTACTTGGATGGCATCTTTGCCATCACTTTAAAAGTACAAACTGCACCAATTCCACAGTTCACTTTCAACAAGAGGAGGACAGAGAGGGGGGGCAGGGGAATGACAACAGATCAAAGCAGAATAAATACAGGCACCCTCAGGCTGGAGGAACACAGCCATTCTTCACAAGCTCTGCAGCTCTGGGTTTCAAACACAAAGAGCCTCCTCTCCTCCAAAAAACAAACCATTACAGGTAAGGTCTTCCCTGGAATGAGGACATAGGGCCATTACTTAAAGCCTCATCTATAGGAGCTATCCACATTACCTGAGTTCGACTAAAAGAAATACCATAGGAAAGTTTAAAACCTGCTGGTGGGGGGAGACCGTGCAGATTAAAACACATGTGGTATAAAGAAACTGCACTACACAAACAAAAAATGTTGGGACAAAAGACCTTTAGTTTTAATCACTGCTAGTAATAGTACTTGGTTTACAAAGGCACTTCGGATGAATTTTCTGAAGTGACCACCTTCTTTCTTCAATTCAGAGTCTTCACTAGCCTTCCCCTGATTAAAAGTGACCTGACAAGAGGCAGGAGACATTTGGCCTTGATTGAAATTATTTATCCCCACACGTGGGGTCAAGTCCTAGGCATCCATGAAAGTGCTCAAATGACAAGGAAGGGTCATCACCAGGTCTCCAGGAGGCTCCTCAGAGCCACCACTGGTTTGGGGCAGAGGCTGTGTGTGGGCTCCCGCTCCCACACCTGTTCCCCAACTCAGAACACCTGGGAGGACAGGGTCCCACTCACCCAGGTGTACCGACTTGCCAACTACCTGGGCCATCATCACAACCCCAGAAGCTGTTGCATGGCCTCCAACACTAGAGAACAGCCAACACCCAACCAAGGAAGTCAAAGCGTGCCAGAGAGCACCCTGCACTGGCCCAGTCATTCACTTGACGTCTCAGAGGCAAACCGGATATAAAGCAGCCTCTGATACTGCGGATCCACAATTCTACTGTCTTTCCCATTTCTAGCACCACTATCCAATCTCTAGGATTTTTATCACCCTGTTCTGGGGGTTAACTGGGCTTTGTAGGCTGAATTGGAAATTGGATCACTCTTTAAAGTATTTCCCAGTGAGAATGTACACTCCAAGTTCCAAACAACTGACATACAGCTTAGGCCAGAGCAGCCAGCCTCTGATTAAAAAAAAAAAAAGTCAGCATATTGGTAGAAAGCAACATCTGATGGTTTCTGATTTAACTTTGCGAACAAACTTTAGTCCACTACAAAAGCTGGGCAGCTAAGGTCCAGAACAGTGGGAGGGCCCTGGGTGCCTGGGAGAGTAGAGATCACACAAGTCTTTTAAATAAAAGAATGATTCGTGCTAATTAGAAATTGTCAGTGGCTTGTGACATGCAGTCCACGGAGAAATCCAGGCAATAAGCAAACTCCACGCAGAGGTATTTCTGCTTGGAGCTTGTAGATTCTGCCACTGATCTAAGGATCCTGAGGGAGAAAGATCCAATTTTGCCGTCAGACCCTCTAGGAACTATTGTCAAAAACTATTCCTTGAAATTCCCCCTGAACAATATCATCTAGTGTTAAACGCATTTTAAAAATGACTCTACAGTCACACCACAGCGTTATCTAGAAGACAGACCCTGCTGAGATGTTAAAATCCTAACATGTAGGCCCTACAGTCACCCTGCCTTGAAAAGGGGCTCATGTTTTCCACCCCACCCCACCCCACCCCACTGGCCAAACTGTCTCTTATTACAAGACTCATTCAAAAACTGAAGCTTCAGGCTCAAAGGGATGATTCAAAGACTTTCACTGTTTCAAAAAGCACACAGAAGCCTGAGGACTCGAATGGATGAATGGGTGACAGCACAACAACAGGGAACCTCAGCGTGGAGAGAAGCACGGAGCTAATCTTGCTTCCAGAGGCAAACCCCTTTGCAGGGCCTGGGGGTGAGAGACAGAACCCTCCCATTTATTAGGGATGACCCCCAGAAACACGCCAAGTCATTTTAAAGGGCGAATACAAGTGAAACATATAAGCAAACCATATTTTTTCTGTATGTTTAAATTAGCATAACCTGAAAAAAAAACCTGAGTTAATATCCTTAACTTACAAGAGAGAAAACCGGCTAAGAACATGTGTGTAGATCTTGATTGTCTCCCACAAAAAAAGTGAGGTGATAGATGTTGAATTAGTTTGACTGACTCATATCACAATGTCATATATCCAAGCATCATGTTTGTACTGTAAATATATACAATTTTTTGTCAATTTTATATCTTAATTAAGCTGGGGGAGAGAATATGTGCCTATTTGAAAATCAGAAAACACCACTAGAAAGAGGTCTGTCAAAAGAAACAGATCACTGAGCAATTCTGTAAATTATTCCCTGATGAAAACTTTAAAATTTTAAATTAATACTTTTATAGTAAGAAGTAAGCAAACCACTGAAGCTAGAACTCAAAGAAACTGAGCTCAGTACAGATGAGGATCACGGAGGCTGCTGCCTGCTTAGTAAGAAGCCATCAGACCCTCGACTTCATGCCCACACCCATCCACTGCTGGCCAGGATTCCTGCAGTCCACTCCCGCTTACCTTCAGCATTATCCTGTGAACCAGTGAGCACCGACCAGGACCACTGGCAACACTTTAAAACCAGCGGTCAGTATTTCACTAGAAATTAAAAGTATTCTTTTACACATGTGGCCAAAAACGCCTGCCATAAATGCGATTTTTAGAGTAATCAAAAATTATCAAAGAATACAGTTTCCTGAAGTCAACAAGAAGACAGGAATTGGTTCATAGCCGAATTCCTTCACCTTTGAAAACCTACTAAGCCCATTAATAGATGGCTAAAACCCAAGAACACAGCTTTAAGTCTTAGCACCAACCTTTGCAAAAGGTCTTCAGATAACATTCAATCTAAACTCTTATGCCAAGGGCACGGGGACCCACAGCCAAGCAGGGTCACATTCATGCAAGCATTCATTCCCAGCAACCATTCATTCACTCAGCACTGGCTTACTGTGTGTTACACGGGCCTAGGCTCTGCGCTAGGCCCTCCAGGGCTCTTGGGCCAGTCTCGTCCCTCTCGTCCCCTCTTCCACACTTGTGCGACAATCAGCAGGTCACTTAGCTGTGAACCAATTTAATTCTCAACTGAATTTCACCAAGACCTTTGGGGACATTAAATGAGTAAACGAATGTATAATATTCAAATGGTATCTTGACATTTACTATGCCTCAACTACAATTATACACAGGTGTTGCCATTATCCATTACACACCATGTACTCGCCCTGGGGAAGGAGGTCTGAGTCCATATGGTATTATTCTCATTCTCCCAGTCTAGAGGGGGAAGACAGAAACCTTTGCCTATGCTACAAAAAGAAATGTAAGATAGGAAGGAGGAACGATTGAAATAATGTGAGAAAGGGATGTGCAAACTACAAGCTCTCTACAAATAATAAACACAAGACCTGGCATAACACGAGAACAAAGACAAGGTAGTACAACCCTCAGAAAATAGAACTGATGGTGCTACTTCCAACTTTTAAAGTTAAAATATCATGATACATACTTTTATTAATGACACCTACAGTTTTTATATTCACAATAGTTCTCAAAAATGACTAATGCGCAGGTTGAGTGTCCTAAACCACTACACAATGTTCGGTCATAAGAAAAAAATAATAATTGGCCCATTCAGCATAGAACAAGGAAAACACACCATAACATTACAGGGGGTAAAAAAGGAAGCAATAAGGGGAGAACAAAGAGAGCTTTCACGTTCATCTTTAATGACTCATAATATTCAGTAACCAAAAAAGGCTTTTCTCCCAAATATTGCTTCACAAAGGTTTACAATCTTTTAGCAAAAGTGGTTTTTCATTTTTCAGTCGTGTTCCTTTTAAAATTCTGATGACCAAGCTATACATTGGAAGAGGGAGAAAAGAAACAACGAGGAATTTTAACTAGGAGTGACAGGTAATCTAATACACAGAAAGCGATGATTCAGAAATAATTTTAAAGGAATATACAACAGTATGATTTTAGCAGGCTACAAGATTGCCATGTTGCTATCCCACTGGTGTAACTCTTCCCAACTAGCCTTAAATCCATAATTTTTTTTAAAATCTTGGCTTCAGGCTCCTCAGACATGTGAACCAAGTTTCTTCAGATAGAAATGTTTTAAATTTCAAAACTGGAAATCTTTAAAAAAAATGATATGGACGTTTATATGAAGAAGATCAAGGGTGTTCAAAACTGTAATTCCATTTTATCTCTTATCCTCTAAATATAGAAAGTTTCATCATGGCCAGGACCCACCCACATGAATTAAAGTTAGTCCTAAAACGTCTCAAAGATGAGGTCGGGCAGAGTCAGGGTGCTATGGAAAGGCAACTTTTGGGACTGTCCGCCTCCCCAACCAACAAAGAAACAGATCTCTTATTAGGGGAATTTGGCCAATGACCACTGAGCAAATAAGGAATTCCCAAGGATACAAAATGGTGCATTAAATAAAGTTTTCTACGGTAATTTTTCAAACAGCCAATAAATAATTCAAAGTCCCATAATGTAGGGCAAAGAGAAGACAGTCTCTTCTTAACAGACAAATAATTTTCCTCTCATTCTCATTCTCCTCAGACTCATACGCACACTCAGTTCTTAAACTGAGCTGGCTCTGACCTAACAGGGATCCAGCTGACTAGCCTAAGAGCCCCAAGGACAGGAAGGTCAGCCTCTCCTTGGGTTCTCCTATGGAATCGACTCATTTGAGGTGTGTGACGGTTCCCTAGAATTAAAATCTCTCAGTACCATAAGTCTTAAGAATCCAGCACCTGAGGCTGATGTTTTATCTGGAGCACTTTTTCCTTCCTCTTCTTGACTACCTCTGACTACCCTCAGCGCTGTTCTCTGAACACAAGAAACCTGGGTATGGGCTCAGAATATTTCAGTGAAGACATTCCAACTAAAAAACTATGCAAGTGAGAAATCTAGTTTTAGGAGGCTGTTGTACATGCAGGGGCGAGACGTGTTTCTATAGGTCAATTTATTCATAAAGAATCTAATTGTAAAATTCATCATTTAACCTTTATACATGGAAAGGATTTCAACACATTCCATTTCAATACCTCAGTGTTGCCCAGCTGGCTAGCACTGCTGCCTTAAAGTGCATTTTTAAATAGATAGGATTGCCATGAGACACGATTTTAAACTTGTGGCTTTTGTGAACATAAATTTCAGTGACAATGTACAACAACACAAGATTTTAAACACCAATTCTAACCCAGTGCAACTTTCCTTCCCCATCACTGAAGAGATACGGGGCACTGTCCAATGCTGGAGGAGGTATACCTACCTCTGTATAAAGAAATGCCTTAAGAGACAAATCATAAGGCAGGAAGTCTGAAATAAAATGGTGTTTTTAGACAAACAGAAAGGCACAGGAAGAAGTGACATAACTGATTAGAATAGTAGCTGGCCAAATCATAAAGCAGGGGCCCCAAGACCCACATTTGGTAGGATTTTAATAGCCATTCATCTCCCCAGAAGAAATTGGGTACCCTGGGGAACTTGCTTTGTAGCCAAAACACCGAGAAATTACAAAGTCCAGAACATTAAAATTAAATTACATTTTCCACATGACAGCCTATGAAATTAGTTAAGAAAAGAAGCCAAATTTGTCAGTATTTCCTTCTCCAGTTCACCTCCCTACCGCCTCCCCACCTCCAATATCATTCCAAAGCATTTGGGCTGGAAGGTTCAGTGGAAGTAAGTACCCTAATCAAAATTATATCGACTGTGTCTGAGACAAGAATTGATGGGCTAGCAAGAGAGAACAGGGCTGGGATACAAATGTATAAGCTGTCTTGCAGACAAGTGTCTAGTTATGAATCCAGATCATTAAATAAGCAGGGAAGTCGGAGAAGCCACCCTAAATTTCACAAAAGTTTATACACTTAGCTGGAACTTCGGTGTACATAAACACCTTGTTGTGCACAGTACTGAACTTGCATTTTGCTTTTAGGGCACGGTTTTCCCTCTTAACCCTGGAAGCACAGGTGACTACTGGTCCTGTCTTCCCAGGAATTCTGAACCAGGTGAGATGGAGAGAGCTGATGTCTTAGTTACTTTTCTCTCGTTGTCGAGACAAAATACCTGATGCCCAAAGTGAAGCAAGGGAAGGTTTATTTCTTACAGTTTGGAGATTTCAGTCCATATTCAGCTGGCTCCAAGGCAGGACGGCATGGCAGGGCAGCTGTTCCTGGCCACCGCCAACAGCAAGCACTAACAGAGCAAAGAGAGAAAGACATATCTTCTTCCCACCCTTACACTGTAGGCCGGCTCCACCCCTGGGTGGGTGCAGTATTCACACCACCAATCCCAGTGCCAGACAACAAACCAATCACAAATGCCAGACTCAGCTGTGTCCACAGTTACATGCGGCTCGGGGCGGGGGGCATCCAAATACAAACCATAACAGCTGAGAAAAGCAACTAGACAAGCACCCAGGGTTCTTGGATCAAGTAGAAGTCTTCTATTTGTATTTTATGTTATGCTTTAGCCTAAACAAGAGCAGATAGGAAGACACAGACAAAATACAGGGCACATAAAAGAGACCAAGAACCTTTGAACAAAAGGATGCAAAGTTGTGAGAATGTCAATCTGAATGAGAGCAAGAACAGAACCACAGTTATTTCAAAAAGAACTAAACTGCAGTTGCTGCTCCAGTATTTGAGTTACATGAAAAGAGTTCTGAGATTATTAAAAGCTGAAATGTTTATACTGTTCCAAAGGAACAAACAGAATTTGTGTGGGGTAATTCAATACATTAGCTCTTGATTCTCTCAAAGTTCCATTGAATTTCTATGGATTCCCCCTTTGAGAAGTTGGGGTGGTCCCTAGACCACATGCCTCGCCTGACTACCCTAAAGCTCATTCGACTCAAAGCTGACTTCTAGATAAATCACCTGATTTCCTTCTTACTCCCTTCTTAGTTCCCAAATCTTTACCTAGGAAGCTTAAGTGAAGTACACAGCCACCTCATCAGCCTCACCAGGTGGCTGATATGGTGTCTTCTAATCAAATCCCTAGTAATTTACTGTTCATAGTCTTTTAGGGTATTATTTCATAAATCGTCATTAAGAGCAGAATCCATGAGCAAAAGAGAGATGGCATCTTAATCAAAAGACTAATGAACCATGAGATAAAACTTTGCTTTTGGTACCTCATAAAAAAAATTCTGTAAATAAATGTAGAAGGGATAACTACAGTACAAACGTACTCCTACTCCAGAACAGAAGAGCCAGGATTATCAGTAAAGAGTGCTGGGAGCACAGTCCCTCTAGGAAGGGACTTCTGGGCCTCTGCTTATTTCTGGCTATGGTAGTGATGGTACTAACATTCTGCATAAACCAGCTTCTCTATCAGCTGTAGTAACAGTAATAACAGCAAACATCATTAAGAATGGTCACTATATACCAGGCATCAAGCTGGGACTCTCCATAAAACACCCATTCTCATTTCTCATGATGACCCTCTGCAACAAACACCAGGATGTCCATTTCACAGATGAGAAAACCATTTCAGTGTTAGTAACTTTTTTAAAATTTTAAACAAAAGAAAAGAAACCAAAGCAAAACAATTTCACAACCAGCCAGTAGGAGAGTAACAATAATCAGCACATTGCATATTGTTATATTCACAGCAATTGTTTAGGATAAAAGATATAGACATGAAACATTGTCCAGAAAATTATTAGCACAAAATTTTTGCCTCAATGAATCCAGAGAAACCAGCTATATGACTATCTTTTTTGTTATGATTGTTTTATTATTTTCAAGTAAACATTTCCCATTAAAAATGAAATCTAAAGATGACCCTGTGAAAACTACTTTTCACTCAAAATTTTTTTGTCTTAACTAATTTTTTATAGACATAGATTTTCTTTCAGTTCACCACACAAGTGCAACAATGCGATGGTTACATATGTGTGACTTTTTTAGTTCACTGAGAAGTATATTTTCAATACTCATCCATTTAAGAGTGAGAATGTCTAGTTTATCATTCTTTATAGCTGAGTAGTATTCCATTATATAGAAATACATCTTTTTTGTCCATTCCTCAGTCAAGGGGCATTTAGGTTGTTTCCAAGATCTAGCTATTATGAACTGGACAACTATAAACATAGGTGCACATATATTGCTGTGGTAGAATGTTTTTAATTCTTTCGGGAAGATACCCAGAAGGGGAACAGCTGGGTCAAATGGGACCTCCAAGTGTTAGTAACTTAGCCAAGTCATTCTGCCTATAAGTGGCTGAGCCAGAATCAGAACTCCATACCCTTAGACACTACAGACCCTGACCCCAACGCAAAGGAGCTGTGGCAGCTGGCTCTGAAGGGACAAAGGAAAGGAAGCCTGCCATTTCCCATCATCACTGTGGAATACATGAATGTGATTAGAAATGTCAGAGGGTGTCTTTATCTAAAACAACCATCTCTTCTAAGACTTGTCTGTGAATGTGTGCACACCTCCACCCAGCTTTCTGTAAGGCCAGGCCACCTGGTTATGGATGCTTCTTGCTGGGAGACACACTCTACAGGGGTCTATTTCCAGCTTAACATCACTACGCCTCACACCTAGGCCCTTCCTTCCAGCTCCAAACTGAGAAATAAACTGGACACATGCGTTACATCCACTGAGTCTCAAAAGTGGATAACCTTTGTCACCTGCTCTAAAACATGGGTGAAGTGGAAATATTGGGCATTTCCTGGAATACCCAGGCCAGAGATGGAAAGAGTAAAAGCTTAGTCTTCCCTTTCTAGGTAAGTTCTAGCAAATCTGCCAGTCTCTGGTAGTATGTATTAGTACACAAACATGTGTCACCAGGGGCCCAATCTCAGAGCACATCCCCTGGTTCTCACCACAGTAAACACAGCCCCCAACTTACTAGGGAAAAGAGCACCTGCAAGGTCTCATTCTTTCTCCACTCCTGTCAATAAAGTTTTCCTTTGAGAAAATTCTAGGCTAACTATGTCACAAAGAAAAGTAGTATTAATATTCACATGAAGATGTTCCCAGGGATAGATCTAAATTCTTTTCCTATTATATACATCACACATATTTACCTGGAGCCCCAGAACTACCAGGCCTGCCCCGTCTCCCATCCCACCTCCATGCCACTTACGAAGATGGCCTCTTCTAAGGGTATCAGTTCCAACTCCGAAGCATTTAAATGGATTGTGCCAGTGCTTCCCAACAAGAAGGCAGGTGGGCTTCACCCTGCCTGCCCTCCCAAATTCAGCTCTGACTGGGTCAGCGTCCCTAACTGCCAGCCCTTCAATGGCTCCCAAAGCCCTCAGAATGAAGCCCAAAGATGTTGTGAGACCCAACTGTGCTTCTCTCCAGTATCACCTGATGCCTGCTCTCCTCTCCTCCGTGCCCAGCAAGCTGGCTTCCTCTCAGAATCACAGACCCAACATGCACTCCTGGGCTTTGGGGTCTCCTGTGACCTGCCTCACCTGCAGCCCTTCCCTTCTCTGACCTCACTCTACTCATCCTTGTCTCAAGCTTAGACATCACTGGGCAGTGAGGCCGGCCGTCTCCAGCTCATGCTCACAGAGCAACGCAACTCGGTCACACAGTCCCTCACAGCCCACTCCCCCAGACACCCCCTCCAAAATTTGACTAATTAGTAATCCTGTGCTCAGTGACAAGCTCCTCCTCGAGACAAACAGCTCCGTATGGGCCCACCCATCTCGGTGTCCAGGACAATGCCTCAGAGATACACTCAGTGCACACTGACACGCTGATTATCTGCTCACAGCTCTCATTGAAGTAGTGCGTCAAAAAGCAAACTAAATAATAAATATGCTAAGATTTATGCACTTCTCTGTCTAAATTGTGTGGCTGCTGTGATTAATAAAATTTAAATCCCATGAAAAGCTTGGCTGAATTCATGGTAGCTTTTTGCTATTCTCTGAACACATAAGCACCAGAAGCTCATCCACTCCGCTGCAACCACGTGAGGAACCTCACACACGAACATCCTAGCATGATATTAAAAGCAGTCTTCCTACTCACACACCTTTAATACCGCACCTTAAAAATAGCCCATCACTGGACCTGTTGTTAACGAGGGAAACTGCTTCCCAACTTATGCCAGTAAAAGAGTCCCTGAGCCCAGTAGAGCACAAAGGGGTTGCATACACCAACTTAGAAATCCTCTCCACTACTCAGCTCTCTTCTGACTTTTCACCACTTGCTGCAAGTTTTACATTCTACCATGTACCATAAAACACAGACTTTGTAATAGCTACTACAGCAGTCCCTTCAAAGCACACCAGAGAAATCCTCAGTCATTTGACTTTATTCAAATTTATTTAGGAAAAAAAAATGTCCCTGACATTTTCGACTGTGAGTCACATGGTTTTTCTCGATGAGGTCCAGAGGTTTGAGCACCACGATTCACAACTGACAAAATAAATGAACACACAGGCACCTATCAGCTGAATGTGCGGATATTCCCAGAGACATCGCTTCATGTAATTCATTCGGCATATATTTATTGAGCTGCTAATGTATGAGACACACAGTGGAAGGCACATAAGGACAAAATTACTGCTTTCACCGAGTTACTGATCAACAGTTACCAATCCGCACCTGAGTATTTAACGCCTCACAGGTGCTTTGGGAAAGAGACAAGGCAAAAAATGCCTAAATGCAAATCTTGAAAACGTTAGGGAATAGTCCTCCAATTGGATAGTTTAAACTATCAGAAACATAGTATACTACCACTGAACAAACACACAGCCCATGTAACACAGGGCAAGGAGCAGAAGAAGTCACCAGATATCTCTAACTCTCATGCATTTAATGGTAAGTCCAAAGCGGGTTGGGTATGTAGCCTAGAGATACAGTACTTGCCTGGTAGAGGCTCTAGGTTAGATAGATTCCTAGCACCACAAGAAATAAAATAAAAATATAAAAAGCTACCATCACTGCCATGTTTAGCTATTGTTTTTAAAATATCAAAAGCTTATGGGGCTGATTTAAGTGTATGAGACTTTGTAAGTTTATACAAATATTGACATTAAGATAAAACATGAAATAGAACAAACACTGTGACACTACTAGATATATTCAAAACAGATTTAATAAGACTGTCAAAAAGCAGACACTGCAAAAATACACTGGGAACTTGAACTGTGCTGCTTTTTAAAACTTGATGCAATAGGTTACTGTAAAAAAATATTTTGGAAAAATACTTTGGAAAATAATGAACCTCCTAAGCTAGACATAACAATTTTAAAATCGAAATGAACTTCTATTTTATGAGTTGCACTTAAACCTTGTAAAGCTTTACACTCAGGGCCTTGCCACAGTATAACTAACACTCCACTCAGTGGCCTCACCACTATTCAACCTGAGACGAATAAAAGCTTTTTCCCAGCTTATACTAATAAAAGGGCAATCAGCTCAATAGACACGGCCTCAGAATCTCTGAAAGACAGCACATAAGTTATATGTTAATAAAACAGGCTAGCTCAACCTTGTACTTCAATTTCACATTTTATCACAAATGAACTCAAAATTTTTGCCATTCAGGGCAGTATGCTAGGGGAAAGGCTAGAATTAAATACCATGTGTAAAATGCCTAACACCTCTATGGCTTTCATTCCCATTTAAGAAGTAAGAAAATCGAGGTTTTCAAAAATTAAATGTCCCAGAATCCCACACTTAGTCAAGGTGGGAGAGCTAGAAATCAAACCCTGGTGATTCCACTAACATGAGTGTTTATAACCTGGCATTCCTGAACCCTCCAGAATGGCAACTGTAATTGAATGCATTTTCTACTGATAGGGGCAAAAGTTTTTTCTTTAAATTCCCAGAGGCCCCAATTCCACAAAAGCTTGAGACCCACTGCACCATATTATCACTGGTATAAGAAGAGAAAATACAAACTGGACTGCCACTCCCCTTACCAAGACTGTCACTTTTCTACTGCTGAAGAGGGGGGAAAAAAACTACATAGCTTTGGTTTTGCTTTAAAGTTCTCAGGGCAAGTCAAGATTGCCCTCCTGGACAATTTTCTGTATCCCCTACCTCGGGTTAAGTTACACAGTAAATTGCAATACTCTATCTGTTTACATCCAATTCTGAGGTTTCACAAATAGGGACCAATGTTATTTAGTCATTCTAGTTTCCAAAATGGGTTTCAATCAACCAGTCCTCACTGCATTGCCTGGGAAATAAGCTATCATTAGATCTACTTGTGACAAAGTAAAACACTGTCACCCTGAGGCTAGGCAATAAATCAGTGACCAAACAGGGACCAAAAGAAAGAAGCGCCTGACTCCCCTCCCCCACATCTCAGGCCCTGTCATTGACCATGGCGCACCTTTCCAGCTACAGAAAACACCGGGCAACTAACTCCACCATCTTCTCTACCCAACAGAGCACTAAATTTGAATCTGACAGTAAATCGTTAAATTAGGGCATACTTTTAGCTTCCGGTGACAGTGTGCCCATCTCGTGAGGTTTAGACAGAAGTCACGGAGTGAACACAGGGCACACGCCTGGTGTCTTCACAGGGAGACATAACCTGTGAGGAATGGTGCTACAGGACCAGACTGGGTCATCTCTGCAAGGACAGAGCTCTGTGGTGGGTGGGGCACTCAGCAGACTCCTTGCATCCTGTTGGCACTTTGGATCCACCCAAAATTCCTGGTCAGAAACCAAGGTATTCATGCGGAAATGAAATTTACTTTGACGTTCTTCTAACCTCAGAGGAATATAACATGTCCGAGATCTTACAACTAACAAGCAGAGACAGGGCTCTAGAAAGCAGGGCTCCAGACACCTGTCACGGAAACTTGTAAGCCCTTGAAGGAGTGAAGGAAAGGCACTGGGTAACCCGCTGTGGTTGCTGGCCAACTCTCAGCTAAGGCCGGCTCTCTGCCAGGATAGGACTCAACTCCAATCACCCTGTGCCAGAACCCAGTCTGCCTCCAGGCTGAAGACCTCAGGGGCTACCAGCAGGACACTGGGCTCAGTTTACTTCTTCTAGGGACTAAGAGGTGAGAAAAATACCACTCTGGCACGGAGGAGTTAATTTCACAACGAGGCTCTGCTAGGGTAATGTTTTATTTATGGCCCTGCCTGAGCAAGATGACTTCCCCACAAGAAACATCCAAAGCAAACAAGCTAAAAGACACGAAGATAGAAAGAATCTTAGGCTTCCTTCACTGTCCCCCAGAGGGAGAGAGGGACGAAGAGCAAAAGAAAAAGAGAGCCAGAGAAAGTCACAGAAAGACAGAGAAAAACAGAGAGATACAGAGCACAATCAGGAGATCAATGTGTCAGGAAGTGACCCACAAGTTCTGGATGAACTTCCTTCCAGGGAACTATAAATGACAAAGTCCTCAGAAAAAGCCCTACTGGGCTTGGTAATAGCACTCCTCTGGATTCCCCGAAACAGGTCCGAAAGAGAGCAGCCGGCGCGCACCGGCCGAGCGCGCAGTCCCCTCCTCCGGGAGGACCCCAGCGGCTGCGACCCAGCGAGACCACCCGTGGGCGATCCCAGACAGCCGGTGCCACTGAGACCTCACAACCTGCGCCCCACGCCCAACCCACCATCTCTTCTCTGTGCCGGAGCGCTACGTTTGTGAGCAAAGCCCACTTCAGACAATCAGATCTTAGTTGCGGGTACAAGCCAGTCAGTCGTCCAGCTTGCATCCGGTTCAGTGACCGATCCACGTAAACAGACATTAAGGACTTTGCTGCTTTGACATTTTAAAAGCACATGGAGACACGCGCGCGCGAGCACACACGCACGCAGGCACGCACGCAGGGGGAGCTAACAGCCAGGGAGAATCCCTGACCCCCAGGGAGGCTCCCCGGCGCGGGCTCAAGGAGAGCGCCTGGGTTCCCTCCCTCTCCACACCACGGCGCGACCCTGCCCCCCGCGCGCGCAGGACGGCGAGCTGGGGTCGGCGGGCGCACCTCCTCGTCCTGCTCCTCCTGGGACACGCTGCTACCCCGGGGCGCGGGCGGCGCGGCTCCTCCCGGGGGCGGCAGCGGCTGCGGCAGCGACAGCGGCAACGGCAGCGCGGGGATCCCGAGCTCCAGCAAAACGCGCGCGGGAGCCCACGCGGCGGGCGGCCGGGCACCCAGGGCGCCGCCCGGCGGCTGCGGCGGCTGCGACTCGCGGGAGAAGCCGCCGGGCTCCCCTTCCTCCGACAGAGTTTCCGAGCCCGAGGAGGACTCGGCTGAGGAAGCGCCCAGCGAGGACGCGGGGGCCGCCGCAGCGGCGAGAGTCCGGGCGCCGTGGCCAGCACAGCCGCGGGGCACCGGCTCCGGCGCCTCTGAAACTTTCTCGCCCATCGCCCTCTCCGGGCCGAAGCGCTGCCGGGGGCGGCGGGGCGCACTCAGCGCCTCCGGAGAAGCCGCGCGCTGCTCCGCTCCGGCTCGATCGCTCTGCCGCTCCCGAGCTGCAGGGAGCCGGGCCGGTGACTACATGGCTGCGGCGGGGCCGGAAGAGCCCGCCGCCAAGTTCACAGCCGCCCGCGCTCGGCGGCCGCCGGGGACAGGCGCGCGCGGGGCCATGGCCTCTCCGGGCCGCGCTCCGCGCTCCGCCGCTCCAGTGCTGCGCCCGCCGCCGGGACTGCGGCTTCTCCAGCCAGACCTGCCTCGGGGACGGGGGAGGAGACGGGCAGCCCGGGGAGCCAATGGCAGGGCGGGCGCGCCGGTGGGCGGAGGCTGCGGCGCCCCTGGCCGCTCGGTTGTCAGGTAGGGGAGGCGGGGCCGAGCGCGCTGGGGCTGGGACTCTGACGCGGCGCGGGCCCCGGAGGGTGGGCGCGGAGCCCTGGGCTGGGATCCGGAACTTCGCCTAGGAGCGACTGGCCGGCCTCGGGACTGCCAGCGAGAGACCGCTGAGCGGGTAACGAGGCCTCGGCGACCAAGTGGACTTCGTCTTGAAAAAGTGGAATGTAGAAAACTGACCCAAAGGGGAAGGAGGGCTTCATAACGGGAAAGGGAGCTGTCACTCACACGCACACCCACCACCGTGCTGAGGGAAACGGGGCAGTTCTTGGTACTCTGAGTGTATCCCAAATACTGTACAGCTGATCTCCGACCCTCGTTTTCTATTTAAACTCCTTGGGCCTCAGTTTCCTCAGCATTAAATGGAGATACCAATACCAGTCTCCTCTGGCTATGGGCAGGATTAGAGCGAGTAGGCAATCAGCAGAGTGCTGGACTTGGATCTATGGAGTTTTCCAAAATCTGTTTTGTGTTATGATTTCTGTTTGTAAACTAAAAAGTTAAGCCTAAGACTTGCACCTTTGGAAAGAAGAAAATAACGAACTATGCCCAACTTTTTAATCGGGCCATGCCCATTGCCTGTCTACATCAACTAAATGGAGGACGCAAAGAGCTCACATTTCCAGTTTGCTCTCTCCTAGCTCTGGACTGCAAACCAGCGAGATGCAGGATCAGGTGCTTTATTCTCCGTACCTGCGAGAACTAGGAGAAACAACTTTCATCAAAGGCACCCTGAGGCCATAGAATAGAGCCTTGGAGGGACTCTGAAGCTCCTTGCAAACCAGCACTGGGTTCAGCAGTGAGAAATAGATGATTCCTCACTTCCCTTCTGCTCAGGTCTCACCCCGTGACCATTTGGGGGGACCCACGGACGTTTTCCTTTGATTGAGATGTGTGCCAGGTGCTTGCAGGGCATACAGACATGAATAAAGCAGAGCTCCTGCCCTTGAGGAGCTTACGGTCAAGCCAGAGATTTATACTGCGGAATATGGCTCCATTACTCATTTTTAAAAGCTGTGATAAGTGCTATAGGAGACAATGTGCCAGGGGAGAACTAGAGAAAAACTGTAGCAGGTCCTCAAGCTCAGCAGTGCTCCAGAATCTTAGATTTCTCTTTGTCAGAACTACTTTGCCAAAGATCCTTAAGAACTGAAGGACTCCAGTTAAAAGCCCCTTCAGCTAATGAACCCTTTTATGCTACCCCAGTATTTACAAGTGATGCATCAGAGAAAGCACTTCGTCATGTCAGACTTGGAGCTTTGCTCTGAGCAGTTTCTCCCCCACCCCCCACACCCCATGAAGGGGAAGGCAGTCCGATGTGACCCTCTTGCTATAGACAGCCGCACTGCAGACTGGACTCTGGCTGTCAGACCTGTATTGTGACACTTCAGAACAAAACACAGGGAGGTGAAGCCCTGCTGAGGCAAAAGGACAATCTGAGTGACTTAGCTAAGTCAGGAGAAGGAGGCTGAAGCAAGCACAGTGGTAAAGTCTGAATCGACCCGGAGCTTCACAATGACTTTCCTCGTCAGGAGTGGCGGTCTTTATCTGAGCCCCTATGTGGTTGATTCAGCACAGTGAACTGAAGTGACGATTTAAGCAGCCATTCACATAAAAGAAGAGAAGAGATTGCTTTTCAGGACATGAGGGAGATTGCAGCAAGGACATGGTCTGCATTACTAACAGAATGATAATAGTTTTTGTTGTGGCAATGGTCTCACTTAATCCTGGCAATGTCAAAAGATATTTCCCTACTAGTTCCACTTTACAGATGAAGAAATCGAGAATCTGCAAAGTCAAATAACTTGCCAAGTGAGTGGTAAAGCTATGGTTTGAACCCAGCAGGATGACTCAAAAGTTCTCTTTCTTAAGCATCCCAGTATAATGCCAACTCAAAGCAGTGAAGTTTTCAAATACCTATGTATATTATCGATTATGTGTATTTATAGGCTTCATTGTCTTGATTCAAAATGTGAAAAAAATACACTTGGCACAGATTATTTTAATACATTTATAACACACCATGAAGTAGCTACTATTATTATTCTTATATCACACTCATGTCATATGTGAAAACTATATCAAGTGCTAGAGAGTAGTTCTTGAACTTTTTAATATCTGTATCAGGATATTTTATATTGCAACTCCTGATACAGGTACATATAAATACAAATAAAATTTCATGAAGCTAATAACTTTCCAGTAAGGAATACAGTCTGAAATTATTATATTTTATTGAAACTGAAGATATTTTATTGAAACTAAATTAATTGTGATTGACTACATGGATTGTACACGCTAGGACCTGCAGTTTCAAAGTAGGCTTAATCATCGCCACATCTGCATGCTAGGGAAATGTGACTGTAGTTTAAGCTAAATGTTTCCCGGAAAAACTGGGAAAACTGAAAGGATGACTATAAATAGAAGACAATCGGGATAGTTCCCTAAAATTATCCCAGTTAGGCCAAGAGACGAGTCCTGCGGGTCATAAGATGTCACCCAAAGGTCTGTTGTTCAGAGGTGAGGCATTCAGAAGGTAATTGGATCATGAAGGCCCTGATTAATCCATTGATGAGGTCATAAGTTGATGGCACTACTTGGAGGTAATAGAAACTTACACATTGGAACATAGTTGAAGGTAATGGATCATGGAGAGGTAAACTTGGGCACTGCATATGGTGTCCAACTCCTTCCTCTCTGGCTCTTTTCCCTCTGTGCTTCCTTGGTAACACGAGATGAGTGGGATTCCACCATGGTGCTTCTACTGTACCATCGGCCTAAAAAAATAGTGCTGGCAGGCTACACACTGAAACCTCTGAAACCATAGGCCAAAACAAACCTTTAGTCCTCTAAATTGTTTTTCTTGATCACTGTGATGAAAAGCTGTCTGATAGTCTGGGATATGGCAAAACTACTGGGACAAGAGTCAGTTTGCATTTATCAAACGCCTACATTTCACCTTTCCTGTCTTATAAAAATATAAACATCTTCCATGTGTACCCCAAGACAAGTTCTCATAAATAGCCTTACTGCTGGCGATTTGGGGACCAGAGATGAGTGTGTAACTATAGCTTTTTTCCAATAGGAGCCAGAAAATTTTTTTACGAATAGTCATATTTGGGGCGGGGGAGTCAGTAGTATAGCATCATGTTGTAAAATCAGACTGGACCTGCTCCTCAAGAGAAACAAGGTCACCTACTCCAAAGCAATCAGTCTGTGTACATGCTCTTGGCTATGCTTCTGAGCTTTCCAACCAGGCACACCCTTTGTCCTCTGTGAGTGGACTCTTGCCTCAGGTTTCTGTGTTGTTCTCCTAAGTGACAGGAGACATTGCCTCTGGGAATCTCTTTGCTCTCTGGTGTGTGGGTGGGACCAGGTATGAATGTCACCTCTCTCAAATGAAGAATGTTTTAGCACAACTCATCACACCCTTCACCCATTCCCATTGTTGTGATAGTTCCCTCAAGCATTAAATTTAGGGCTTCATAAAATTGAAATCAATTATTCTTCTTACATACATGAAGTGAGAACAATGGAAACTAAGAATGAACATTATTCCAAAATCACAAGTTAATGTGGTCCTATATAACGAACTGAAAAACACAAAATATCAAATTATTTTTGAATTATAAAGATGATGCCACTTATCCACCTTTGATGGGTTATTTTTGATATCATTGTTAATAATAGATTTGCCTTGAATAAGGAAGTACAATTTTGAGACAATAAATATCAACCAAAAAGTGGCCGTTGAAGTCATGATCAAGTTTTCCAATTTATACTGGAGACTATAGCATGATAAAGACCATGGCATTTTCTGATCAGTCAGGAACAAAATCCCTCATATCCTTGCAAGTTTTTATTTGTGTCTATGGCTCTAGGGAAAGAAAGATTATGGCACAAGATTTCAGAAGAGGGGAATTTTTTAATGATGGTAGAAAAGGACAGGAGAGGGAGAGTAATAACTTGAATTGCACCTGCCATAAAAATCGAGAAAGATAGGAAACTTGGCTTTGTTAGCAAATTAAGTCTTTGATGAATCAAAGGGGATGTCTGCCAGTCTGAATTTATGGATTAATGTTTCTCAAGGTGTATGGGGAACGCTGGCATCAGATCACCAGGGTAATGGAGAAAGCTGGTTCTGTGGCCCCACTCAAAGTTGTAGAAATCTATACTTTTAAGGACACCCTTAAAAAGGTAAATGTAAAATATAGTAAAGCTTGAAGATTACCAAAGAGGATCCTAATTTGGGGATCAAAGAGTCATTTATGGGCAAATATATATGGCTCTGTAAAAAGTGTCTGTAGTTGGATTCTTTTGGGGCCAGTTCCTACGCACCTGGAGACCAAGCACCTTGAGGAGGCAAAGGCAGTGAGCAGCTGGGCAGGAATGTGCATACTCTAAAGACAACTGGAAAAACTGAGTTAATACATGCAAAGTTACTGAGGACAATGTTCCTCTGCAGATTGTTTTCAAACAAAATTCAAAATGGTGCCCTACTTCCCGCAGAAGACTCCTTTGCATTTGTCTTCCCAAGATGGATATTCACATCTGTGATTCTTTATTATGCCTTCAGCATGAAATTTCACTCTCCATTTCTCAAAAAGATTTATCCAGTACTCTGTGCCCATTGAAGAAATAGAAGACAAGTAAACACATTTACTCATTTTCATTCATTGTAGAGCTATGCTTTCAGGATCAAACACTTCCATTTTCCATTATCAATTCTTAAAACAATGTCCTTGACTTTGTATTGCATGGCAAATGGTTCCTTTTGCCACTAACCCAAACTAATTAGAAAATAAAATTATGCTGAAGAGTGACCTAGCACAACAACTCTTTCCCCCGTCCCAAGTCATTTTGCAACCCTAGGTAATGTGCAAGGCTTTTTGTGCTTGAGGAAATCGTGCCTTCTGCCCTCTCAGGGTGTGTGGTCTGCCAATGTTGACATGGGAGCTTGTTAGAAAGGCAGAATCCCTGCCCCAGACCTCCTAAATCAGAATCTTCAGATTCCCAGGGGCTTTGGAGGCACAAGGTAATTAAAAAACACTGTTATAGTCCTCAGGTTCTCAACTCAGATGTACATCAGAATCTCCTGGGCAGCTGGTACCGGGCCCCATCCCAAGATCTTTTGATTTGTTTGGTTTATATTGGGATGTGACACCAGGATTAACAAATTTCCTGTGTGGGAAGCATTGGTTTTACGGCTTAGGCAGGGAGAATACAAGATGAGCCTGGAGCAACTCCAGGGGCCCCAAGTTAAAGGAATGCTTAAAGAAAAATGGGACCTTTGTCAGAAGAATGCAGATGCCTGCCTAAAGGACCCCTCAGCGAAGGAGAAAGCTGGAACAATTTGGGGAACAACAAGGATGGAGTTATGTTTGAAACCGTAGAATAAAATTAATATCTGGAAGCCCAGAATCTTAAAGAAAGAATGAAATTAAAAGTAACAAGAGGAGCAAAAACAGCTCTTCCTTGCGATAGATCCTCAAACAGAATTCCAATTAATAAAGGTAGTAAAAATAAAGATTAACAAGTGAATAATTAGCAAAACATCATAGCAATGATTGTTTTGGGTTGAAAAGGCCCAAAAAATGCCTACAATGATCAAGCAAATGTTTGAGAAAAGGCCCTGCAGAGAATAAAGATGTTTCCCCAAGGTACAAAAATACAGCAAAGGGCAGTAACTTTACAGTAGAGGAACCAAGCAGACACCAACTTAACCATAATCACTAGTAAGACATAGCAATAAGCTGGATCTCTTACTGGACGTAGAACATTATTTTCTGGTGTTTGTGATAAAAATACATAAACTCTCCTTAATCATGACAAACCAGATTGAGGCAAATTATACAGAATTACTGTACCTTTCAAAAGCATCAAGGTCATGGAAAATAAAGTGCGAGAACACATTACAGAAATCAAAAAGTAACAACAAAATTCTATGTGGGACCCTGGATAGAATCCTGGAACAAAAAAGAGGAAAGAAAAAGAAATGAATAAAGGAGATTAGTGGAAAAATTAGTGAAATTTGAGTCAAATCTGTAGTTTTGTAGTCAATAATATTGTACTAATATTAATTGTATATTCTTGGTAATCACAATTATCATTATGTTATTGGTAGGAGAAGCAAGGTAAGGAATGTTAGGAAACTATTTTTTTACAACTTTTATGTAAGCCTAAAATAAGTTCAAAATACATAATTAAAAGCAAAATGTCTAGGTCATTCTAATGGTAGGCAATGTAGAAAACTACCTCTCTAGTCTTCACTGGCTCACCTCCTCCTTTCCTCCTTTTTCCTTACTTAAGGAGAATAATGTTTTCCTCTCTTGTCCTTATGAAATATCCTAACTTGGGGCAGGAATAACACTTTTAGTAACACGTGGTGGTGCACGCCTTTAATCCCAGTACTTGGGAGGCTGAAGTAGGAGGAGCATTGTGAGTTCGAGGCCGGCTTGGGCTACAACACAAGCGCAAGGCCGGCATGAGCTACATAGTGCGACCCTGCCTCAAAAAACTAAGGCCAGGAGTTTGGCTTAGTGGCTTAAGTGCCTGTCTGGCAGGTGTGAGGTTGTGAGTTTGATCCCTGGTGCTGAAAAAAAAAAAAAAAAAGACACACACACACACACACACAAAAACACTTTTAGTAACAAAATCGATGCTCCCATCCAGTATTCATGCAGGAAAATGCCCATGTGAGTACCAGGAGACCACACACTTGGAGCATCAAGATAACAGTAGACATCTTTGGAATGAAGCTATCCCATAGACATTTATGCCTACTTTTGGTATAGCATTCCAATTTATTCTCAAGAAATCACGTATTTCCTTTTTAATAGTCATGACCTTATTAGTCCAGGAGTGGAATGAATAATCTTAGACTTTGAATCTTGAGAGTAACACAAGAACAGCATTGTCTGAGCAAGACTATCAGTTAGATCCAATCAGCTACATCTGGAAATTCCATGGGTATAGCTCCAAGTCTTTTTTCCAGCTTTTTCTTTGATTCTCTCAGTTAATGAAACTCGTTTTTGATTGAATTATTTAGTTGACTGTTGCATGACACCAAGAAACCCTAAGAAATATAGATGTGCTAACCTGAGTTCGCTGGTCACTAGTCCAGGGAGGAATAAGATATCTTAATGCAATCCAAAAGCTATTAGTGATACCACATTTGAAGAGATGTAATCCTGATCTTAGTAAGGGTGTTGGTTCCATCAAATGTGAGCAAATCATTACTTACTGGCATAAGATAGGACACTTCTTACTGGAGGTTGAAATACTTAAGAAAAACAGTATGCTGGCAGAAAAAAGACATTTTCCAGTCCTGGCAGAAAGAGATTCTAGCATTGTACTACGTTAGAATTATCTATCTCCCTACTAGGTTTTAATCTTAAAAGTGAAAACATACTGTGCCCTATTTACCTAGTATCTCACATGTGCTCACTCCTACCAGTAGCATAATGATACTTCTCAAATGAATTTATGATCCTATTGCCACAATGTGACTTCTAATCAGCTTTATTAAAAGTCTATTAAACAAAGTTAAATTAACCCTAAGACATGCATACGTTGACAAAAATAAACTATTTTAATAGTTTAGGAGGGAAAAAAACTGCTTATGCATAAGATACCCTCATTCCTGAAGTCTCTTGTTGTAACAAAAATAATAATTGCATTAAAACTTCCAGTTCAAATCTCTCTTGTTTTTCTATGCCCCCAGAAGTTTCTTCCTACTATTTTCCTTCCTTAAGCAAGCAAACTAGTAAGGACTGCTTATATGTGATGTACATAAAGTAGAAGGAACACTAGGAACCCTTGAGACTAAAGCTGCAAGAGCCTCCCTGGCAGCAGCCCAAAGACATCACACAAGACCCTAGTCAGGATGGGAATAGTCTGTGCTCCATATTTATAGACAGCCCCATTTTTAAGTAAACTCCACACATATGTAACAATGTTAGGACCCTTTGTTACCCTTAGCCATGCTCCAAAATTAATTCAAGAGCACCACTGTAGCTCACAGGAAGATGAAGTGAAATAAGTGTCATATTTTGGCATTACAATAGTCAGGGTCCTTGCCAAACCATGGAAACTATTCTATCTGGTTTAAATAGGAAATGATTTATTAAAAGGATTAGAACACTCACTGAGTGTTTGGAAGAACTGGAGAAACAGACTCTGGATTGAGTTTGCAAGGGCCACTCCGAGAACTTCCATGCAGAACTGGCATGAAAGGAAATTGCTGCTCTTGGTGATTCCAGAACACTGCTGCCTTTCCCACCATCTGTGCTTGTAAAATGGATGCCCTGCACACCATCCTGTTTCCTCACATAAATCACTTCTGTATCTGCATCTCTGTATGTGCATCTGATTAGCAGGACCAAGTCATGTGACTGCACCCTGGAGGCCAAAGAAACTGAGAAATGTGGGAGTTCTCATTCTATCTTGGGAAGATGGGATTCACACCATGGGGAACCATCATAATGCGGAAGGAATGTCAAAAGACTTGGCTAACAGGGTAAAACAGCATGATTCAGACTTTAAAAGTCTCCAGCCCTCCATGAATTGTGCCAGTCTGCCCCTGGCATAAGGTCCTCAGCCATCAGGTAGATGTGGCCTGGCCCTCAGCCTTGGGATGGCTGCTCCAGACAGCAGAGGCACTGCTCCACTAAATATCTCATAAAAGAAAAGAGTGACCACGTACTGAGCACTTCTCATGTACCAGACATTGAGCCAAATGCTGTGTGTGCCTTGTGTATTTGATCTCCTCAATCACCCCAACTCATATACCAGACATTGAGCCAAATGCTGTGTGTGCCTTGTGTATTTGATCTCCTCAATCACCCCAACTCAAAGGTATAATTCACATTGTACAGATAAGAAAATCAGGGCTGAGGAATCAAGTAGTTTTCTCCAAGTCACACCGCAAAGTAGGACTAGAATTTAAGCCAAGGTCTGTCTCAAACTCATGTGTTTCCTACAATATTGGGATATTAATCAGGTACTGATGCATCCACCTAAGACGGTACTGACCTCCAGAGCCATGGAAATGTGAAGGTATTCCTGTCTGGGGAGAGCAGCTCTTATCAGATATCAGGAGGGGCATGTGACTCTCCCCTCCAAATAGTAATGAACCCTGGCACTCCCCAGAATTGTTATAGATTGGTATATGATCATGAAGCTGTTGCTAGGGTGTTGATACATTCCATCTAAAATATTTTTATTGTTCTAAAAATAAAACCCCACATGACCCTCTTACCGAATTCTAAGTGTATAACACCCTATTGTTATAAACACCAAGTTGTATAGTAGACCCCTAGAACTTTTTCATCTTACATAACTGAAATTTTATTCACACCGAACAGCAACTCCCCATTACCCTTTCCCTAAGCTCTGTTAGTTTGACTATCCAACTAAATTTTTTATCTTTTTGTTTGTGGTATCGTTTTTCAATTCAAAATTCAGATTTAAAATTTGAGCCAGGTGCCCTATCACTTAGTGCAGGGGAGGGGTATATGTACAGAGATGAGCAAGGGTAGCCTGATGAAAATGGTTCTTTCTGAAAGACAAGGCTGAGAAAACCAGGAACATATATTTCATTTAACTACTGAAGTCCTAGCTGTACATCAGAAGGTCTAGCATCTATTTTGACTTTGCTACTGGCTCCATCCATCAGTTCTCCATCACCTGTATGATGGGGTAATAAAAAACCTGCCATCATTCCCTCCATCGCAATGTTATGAGATTGTTTTGAAAGTACTTTCATTTCCCCAACAGAAAGGCATTACAGATCTATATATATTCCTGTTATGACTTCTTTGGGGAAAAGAAAAGCACCTCTGAAAAGACTTGGCTCACAACTTCTAGGACTGAGTGATTTCTGAGCCTCACAGGTATCCATACATGAGATGAATTTCTTTATGAAGAAAGACTTATTTCTTACTTTTTGTGTGTTTCTAGTGGGTTTTGTCTTCCCTTCTTTTCATTTGTTGTGTTTTTAAAAATTCTAATATAAATAAGCCTTTCAGATTATGTTAGCTAGCTGGAATGCTTTAGATGGTTCATTATTTATGTCTTTCTGTCAACATGCATAATATTTTACAGAACACAAAAAGCTTCACTCTAGAAACAAGACAAAGATTATTTTCAAATAGAGAGATGCAAAGAAGCCCAGGAGAATCCACTCAGCCCACTGGTAGAAGTTAGTAGGATACACCATAAATGCCTGTAAGGAGAACTTCTAAGACTAGCATGATATGGACAGGGTCAACCCTGAGTGTGAAATGCCCCCTTCTTTGCCATCTAGCCCCTAAGCAATCCATTTTCTAAATGACATTTTAGAAAGGTAATGAATATCTACTAACACCAGATGTCAACTTAATTTTAAAGCTGTGAAATGGATCATAAATAAAAACAGTGAGTAATTTCCATAGTTCAGTCTGTTCACACCATGGGAAATACAGATTATCAGAATGGGAAGCCAAAAGTGTGTCTCGAATGTGTTAAAATGCCACAGAGTATGAAGTTCAGTTATTAGTCATTGTTGTTCTTGACATTACGATTAGGTTTTGTTTCCTTGCATGATTTTTATAAAGAAATTTATAAGCATGGTGGCACTCAACATATAGAATCTATATATAATATTTACTAAAGCAGGTGACTAGAAAGGGAGATGAGGGAGAAATTCTGCAAACAGTTTCCCTTTGAAGTCTTCTTCTAACCACTGTAATTCTTCATTTCAAAACCTATTGTTTGGATGAAGATTAATTGTATTTACACAGTTACATACTTAACGTAGGAACATAAGCTACCTCCCTAGGAGCTGAAGAATTCTTCAGATTGCCACCAGCGCAGGAAACTAGAATTACATGGTATTTCCTCATAGAAAGCAGATAGCCTTCAGCTCCTAAGATTTCCTTCATACCTACTGGTCCTCGAGTCTTGGTTTTTTTGTTTTTTGTTTTTTTCCTTCACGTAACTCCACTATTCATGCCCTCTTTTCCATGTTAAATTCCACTTCTTTGACTCAGGCAGGGCCCTATCACCTCTAAAATTATTGTAATAGTGTTTTGCTTATAGTCTAGCCTTTCCAGTATCTTATGAATCTTGGGGCTTGATCAATCTTCCAGAAGTACTGCTTTGAACATGCTACTATCATGTCAAGGGCTACTCGATGCAATAAAAAAGGACTAGAATTCTTACTATTGCATGTAAGGCACCATCTCTGCAGGATCACTTCCAACACCCACCTCCACAAAACTTACACTTTTGCCAAACTGGATTATTCACTGTTTGTGACTCAGACTCTATCCTAGTCCTTCTTTCCATAAGTACTTATGTACCTGGTATCCAATCTATCTTTCTACCCATTAAAATTCCACACCTATTCAAAATCTGTATATCTATCTGACAGAACCTAACCAAAATTCAGCTTCCTGGGTGGAAGTTTTAAAATAGGTTCTTTAATTTTATGACGGCCCTTTCCCTGTAGATCCCCTCTTATATCTGGGTGGGCCTTAGGGATTTGTTTTTAATCAATAAAAATGCAACAGAAGGGTTGCTGTCTAAGTTCCAAGGTTTGGCCAGAACCGGCTGCGTTGTTTCCATCTGCTTTTCTTGGAAGGATTGCTTTAGGGAAGCGAGGAATCACAGAAGTCCAAGTACCCTGAAGCTGCCATGCTGGAGAGACCCGCAAATATGGGCAGTCTGGTGGACAGTCCAGCTGGGCTCCCCATAACTGCCAGTCAAGAAGGGAAATTCAGCCCCGCATGGTGGCACATCCCTGTAATTCCAGCACTCTGGTAGGCTGAGGATTGCAAGTCAAAGCCCAATATGGGCAATTTAGTGAGACCCTATTCCAAAATTAAAAAAAAAAAAAAAAAAGAGGCTGGGGATGTAGCTCAGTTTGCACAGCCTGGATTTAATCCCCAGTACCAGGGAGAAAAAAGAAGAAAGAGAAGGAGAGGAACAGAAAGAGAGATACATAAGGCCAGTTAAGCTTTTAGATTACTACAGCCCCAATTTAGCATCCAGAACCACCATGTCATCCCTGCCTCACATTCCTGACTCCCAAATCACAAGGAAAATAAATGGTTGTTTTAAGCTACTAAATATGGGGGGTAATTTGTTATGCAACAATAGTAATTAGGACACTCCATAAATTCTCTCCTTGACCATCCAATCCAAGGTTATCTCTCATTCTTCTAAATTTCACAGCAATTATTCTCTACAATCATTCATTCAGTCATTCATTCAAAAAAAAGGGGGGGGAACCTTACCTGAGGCACATACTAAGTGGCAAACATATTCTGTGCAGGATGCTGGGAAAGATATAGCTTTTGAGAAACACATTAATTCTGTGTCTTAGTCCATTTCTGTTGCTATAACAGAATACCTGAAAAAGAATAATTTATAAAGAAAAGAGGTTCATTTTAGCTCACGGTTTTGAAATTTTGAAAGCCCAGAATTGGGTAGTCACATGTGGTGAGGGACCAGTGCTATGTCAACTCATGGTAAAAAAGTGAAGAGAGAAAATGAAGTCAAAGGCCTGCAAAAACTAACTCATTTCCCCAGAAAAACATTAATCATTCATGAGAACTCTGACCCCACACTTCAAATACCTCACAGCATTACCACCTTGGGCAAAAGTCTCCATCTGAGTTCTGCTGAGAGCAAGCTATATTCAAACCATAGCAGCCTGCTTATAAATCTCTGTTGGAGATTGTCAAGAAAAGGGGTGACTACAGTGCATTATTACACCTACAATACATACCTGAGCAACTAGTTTGCACTGGGCACTGTGGCACAGAGAAATCAGTTTGAAAGTGTTGATTTTTTTTTACAGTCTGTGGGATAATGATGCAGAATGATCCTAAAGACAATTGAGTGTGTGAGCCAGAGTTTCTGAGGAGAAATAGGCTAGAGATTTAGGCTTCAAGTCAACAGCACAGAGATGATAGTGAAAGCCGTGAGCATGCATGACATTCACCCAGGACTCAAGTGGAAAAGGCAGGGTCTAACTAAGAACCCCAAGGCAAGCAAACATGCAAGGTAAAAGGAGAATATCCTTCAGATGGAAGGAATGAATCTACACTCTCTGAGTCACCAGAATCAAAGTAAATCAGTGTTTCAGGACCAGAGAGGAACAAGCCATGCCAGGTGCTATGGAGGCCAAATAAGGTCAGGTCTAAAGGACACAACTTTCATTTAGACATGTTTCTGACATTATTTTATTGCAGTGTTGGGTTTTTAAGTTTCTCTAAAGTTGTAAGTTCTTTGTGGTGAGGGATTGTTTATGTCACAAACTTGAATTTCTCATAATTATTATACTCAGAAGTATAAAGCTAAAACTATTGCTAATTGAAATTAATTATCTGGTCCTTATTTCTGTAACAGAATAGATCTTGTATATAATTAAATTCCACAGTTTTATTTTAGATAAATTGAATTATTTTTACTAATTTTTAAAAAATCTTATTAGTACATGTGTGCAGTTTATAATGTATACATTCCTTGTGTGGAGTTGGTGAATGTACATAACACATCCGAATTTCTATTCTCATTTCCTTTCTCTTCCCTCCCTACCCACTTCCTTCATCTCTTGACCACCCCCTTCCCATGTGAGAAAGATCTATCATACACATGTTTTTTCTTTTTTTTTGGAAATGAGTTCTAATCCAGGTTTATTCATTCCTTCCATGCTGTCTCCCCTTCTGTAGATACAATCTGGGTCCCTGGGGGTCTATGTCTAGTCCTGGCATGGAATGTTCCCCACGGGGTCCAGAGCTCTCGCTGGCCTCTGAGACGTAAATTCTCTCTCCAGATCTCGAGTGTTAGCCTTTGTTTTCACTGTACTCATTGCTAACATCAGTCGTTGATGCACACAAGCTGAAGCACCTCTGGGTTTGTCTGTTTGTTTGTTTGTTTCGTGTTTGCTAGTCATGCTCCTTTTGCTCATCTCTTAGTTGCTTCCCTGACGCTCCACCACCATGCCGCTTGGGAATCTTGCACATTTCCCTTAGTCACTGTTGCTCTCCCATCCAAGAGTCATATCAGACAAGCACCTTCCTTCAACTTCACGGTATAAATTCTCTATGTCTATATCAATGCAGGAGATAGAACTTGATACATGAAATGAAGTCACCAGGAACTCTACCAAAACCCAGACCCTGGCACTTAAAAATGAAATGTTTTGACTTTCAGATAGTTTAACCTGCTCCGGGCTTGAAAACATGCCTAAATGTGAAAATTGCTTTATTCTAGACTGTATTCACCACTTATTGACCAATAAATGTCATTGATACAATACAGAGAAACAGGACAACAAAAAATTTCTAAGAATAAAAAAATACATTAGATAATATTTTAGAAATATCATTTATGTACTTACATGTGCTATGCACATTGTAAATATCACATTATATCACTTAAAATATTTGTTGATGATTCTTTGTTAGGTGAAAGGCGATTTAGATATGTCTTAACTGACCTGAAATTTGCTAGTATTTTGTAAATTTGGGTTTCCAAGGTCAACCCTTTAAAGAACTCTGTTTCATTACTAGTTCTTAAGCAATAAATTATAGATACATTAACTGTCCTAATGTCATTGGTAGTTATTCTTTTGCTGTACCCCGAAATGTTGTCCCACAGACATTATTAAATGAGAAATTTTAAAAAATGTTTTGTCTATCATTATGCCTCTTTACATAGAAGTAAAACTTTATGAAAATAAACAAACAATAGCTGAGCGTGGTGGTATAAACTTGTAATCTCAGCCCTCTGGGAAGCTAAGGCAGGAGGATTGAAAGTTTGAGTTTATCCATCCTGGGAAATTCAGTGACTTAGAAAGTTCCTGTTTCAAAATCAAAAAATAAAAAAAGGGCTGGGGATATAACTCACTGCAAATTCCCTGGGTTCCTTCCCTGCTACCCCTCACACACCAAGACAAGCATAAATATTTATTAACATTTCTAATTGCTTTGTTTAAATAGAATATAAATTAGATATGACTAATGGAAACATTGAGGACTTGATAAATTTATGTCCTCCTTTCTCATAATTTTGGGGCTTTTTGTTTGTTTTGTTTTGTTTTATCTTTTTTGAGACCAGATTTTGCTATGCAGTTCAGGCTGGCCCCTGAACTCACTTTGTTGTCCAAGCTGGCCTTAAACTTGCAGTGATCCTCCTGTCTCAGCCTCTCAAGTGCTGAGATTACAGTCATGTGCTACCACACCGAGCTTCCCATAATCTTGTTAAGCACTGCTGAATTTAATCCTGGGTTTATCCTGAATTTAAACAGAATGAATTTATGCTTTATCTTCCCAGAAATCAAATCTCAAATTTTTAGACCATTCTTCCCCTGACATACCTTTGGCTATTTCTCCTTTAGAGAAATATGTCTATAATTGCTTATTTTTCCAGTCTATGCTGAAACAGCTCTCCACAAGTTCTAGTTCTCTTCTTATTAGAGCTCATCTGTATTCCTTTTTTTTTACCCCCTCAGAAATCTTAGTGCGAAGCATGAGAAAAACACAGACATGCAGTGCCTCTTGGATTACACCCTATGTGTCCTGGAGCAAGCTCTCTTCCATCTAGTAGGGAGTTCTCCCTTTCACTATCCTGCCATCTCTTTCTCTTTTGAGAAAAACATTCTCCTCTGTCTCCTGCAGTGAATTCTGAACCATGATCTCAAATATAAGATTTCTGGGTGGGGAGTTTGGGTCAGTGGCTTAAGCGTCTGTCTGGCAGGCATGAGGTTGTGAGTTTGATCCACGGTGTCAAAAAAAATAAAATAAAAAATAAAAAAATAAAGTAAGATTGCCTTCAAGTGGGCTGGGGTGAAAAAACAAAGCTTATTGTAAACTACCTTCCCTAGTTAGAGTTTCTGATTTTTTAAAAAAGAGATATGATTTCATGTTAGTTGAGCTAATTTCCACTAACAGAAAAACAGGGGCATCATTTTAGGGGTGAATAGACAGCATTGACCATGATGTTTTTATTTTCCTTTTGTTTTGTTTTGTTTCCATAAGAAAGAGAAGGTTAAATAAGAGCGAATCAAACTGTAGGTGCCAATCTGAAGACAACAGCAAAGTCAGAAAAATAACATTGTGGAACGCAAAAGAATAGCAAGAGAAGTAAATTGGAAAACACAAGAAGAAAAGACGACTGGCTCACATGGCTCCCGAGAGAGGCCAAAGGGCTTAAATCAATGAGATAAGACAAGCAGCAGCACATGGCAGGATTCGAAATCAGAAGTAAGGCAGGGGGGACAGTCCGGTGGCAGAGTACGCCAGCACGCGTGATACCTGGGCTCAGTCCCCAGTGCTGGCAAAAAACCCAAGGCCAGGGAAGGAGCTGCTGTGAGGAAGCGGGGCCGTGTGTGAGGAGGAGCCCACGACTTTCTGAGCAGAGGTAATTTGGCCGGATTATATGAAAAGGGAGTGTCTGGACTCACGTGTGATCCGTGACGTACTTCAATACTTTGCGGATGTGTTTACGGTTGTTGACTGCCTCACAGGGCTCAGAATGGGCGGGCACGCAGCACATCCCAGACTAAAAAGCCATCACCGCATTTCTGGGGGATCGCGTTGAACAATTTCCTGTGCAATCCATCCCTTCACTCTCCACTTCCAACACGGAAAGCATAAAATGAAGTCATGGCAAATGTTATGCCACGTATAAAGTAAATATGTCTTCTAGTTAACTTTGACACTTTCTCCTTTTACTCTGAATGGAGGTTCCGAAGGTGACCACGCTAGGACGGGCAGCACCTACTTCCCCGTTTCAGACGTTCTGCTCAGACGCCCAATGACAACTTCTTTACCCGCAGATAATTAGAACCTAAAATTTACTAAAATGAAATTAAGAATAATGTGTTTACTTGAAAATGACATGTCTCAACAACGTGAGTTGCTTCTTGTGAGCCCTCTAAAGCTTTCCAATAAATGACTGGGTTGGAAGCATCACATCCATCCAACAAAGCCAGGCCGTAATGTTACCTGCTGCAAACGGGTCATTTTCCAGGGGTGCCTTCTGGAACGAAAACATCCTGGGCCGTTTTCGCATCACAGCCCACTGGGAGTGGAGATTCGGAGGTTACATGCAAAACAAGGTTGGCCACGTGCTGATAATCGTGGAAGCTGTGATGGATTTGGGAGTTCATATTGTACTGTGTTTACTTAATTAAGTGAAACATATACATGGTGAGGCACAGTAACAATATTTATAGCACCAAAAAAGTAGAGAAACAACTGAAATATTCGATAATAGATGAGAAAAAGCTAAAAATGGGTAAATGACAGCACAGCCACAATATCTGTTGTATTTTCAATGTTTAATGACATGAAATAATACAATTTGCTAAGTGAAAAATCTGGGTAACAATCCATATGTATAGTATAATATTGATTTTTAAAAATCAATTAAAATATAAATGATTGGAATAAAATTTCCCAGGCTGGTCCTATTCTAATTTTTCATTTAAAAAAAATCAGAAATTTATAAAAAAACATTTCTGTATATAATAAACACTATAGTTTATTATAAATAAAATAGTTTAAAATTAATCCAATTAATATGATGTATGTATTTAAAGGGAAACTACCTTGTCATTAAAAGCTGCACTTTTGGAGAATATTTAGTCAAACAAAGATTTTTATCAAATAATGTATAGGCACTATGCTGCAATTCCAAACTCCATAGAACATGGTCCATATTTACTGAAAAAGGACTTAAATCTCTTTATAGCTTGGTAATAAGGAATTTTAAAATTTCAAGTATAGGGTCAACAATCAAAGCAGCAGGTAGTTCTCTTGGTGGGAGCTATCCTCAGGTTAGTAACACACATACACACACTTACAACACTCCCACTAATCTCTAAATTCTTTACTAAATGACAGAAGGCCAATCAAATTAGCCTGTCTGATGAGGTTTTAAAGCAAATACCTTCTTGGAAACTATGGTAGGTAAAGAATTCCCAGTATGGGCTTTCCACATGCCTAAGACTAAAACTAGACCCACGTCTATCACCATGACCTAAACTAAAGTCAAAATGGATCAAAGATCTAAATATTAAAACAGAAACACTAAATTTACTGGAAGAGAAAATATGCAGAAATCTTGAACACATAGGTGTAGGCAGAGATTTCTCGAACAAAACCCAGACCACATGGGAAATACTACAAAGAATCAACAAATGGGATCTCACCATATTAAAGAGCTTTTGCGCAACAAAAGAAGTCACCAACAGAGTGAAAAGACAACCGCAGGGTAGGAAAAAATTATAGCCAGCTGCCCCTCAGACAAAGGACATATATTTAGAACATACAAAGAACTGAAAAAAAAATCAGGCCCAGCAAATTCAAAGACCCAATCCAAAAATGGGCATCTGAGATAAAAACACACTTCTCAGATGAAGAAATACAAATGGCAAATAAATACATGAAAAATACTCAATATCATTGGTCATTCAAGAGATGCAAATTAAAACAACACTGAGTTTCCAACTCACTCAGAAAGAATGGCTACCATCAAAAAAATGAACTAATAACAAACACTGGCAGGTCTGTGGGGCAAAAAAGAACACTTCTCCACAGCTGGTGAGAGTGTAGACTGGTGCAAGCACTGTGGAAATCAGTGTGGAGATTCTTTTAAACAACTAGGATTAGAGGTCCCATTAGATGCAGCTACTCCCCTTCTGGGTCTCTTCCCAGAGGAATTAAACATCATAACACAACGAAATATGTGCACCCATTTTTATAGCAGCATAATTCATAATAGATAAATCTTGGAAACAACCAAAATGCCCATCAACCGAGGAATGAACAAAAAAGATGAGGGTTTTTTTTTAATACAATGGAGTACTACTCAGCCATAAAGAAGGATAAACTTGAGCCTTTTACAGGTAAATGGATGCAACTTGCAAGTATACTCATGAGTGAAATAAATCAGGCCGACATGTATAAACATTGTATTGTTTCCCTGGTATGAGAAACTGAACAAGTAAATAAGATCCAAAATATACAATAGATATTGCAAATTGGGAAGAAACTGTTCAAAGAAGAGAGGAACTGTGATGGGGGATCTTGTATATATATAAGATATACATATATATATATAAGATATACAGGATAAGATAGTTACACAGCTAGTTTCTTTTAGTTCATTGAAAAGAAAGGTTTGAGCTAATATTATTTGGACAATATTTCAATGCTCACATCTTGTACTCTGAGTAACTACTATGAAGATAACAACATGCAATATATTAATTATTGTTACTCTTCTACTAGCCTGTTTTGCAACTGTTTTATTGTTATTTTTATTTTATTTTCTCTTAAAAAAAAAAAAGAATATCCAGAATGATGCTTTATATCCCTGGGGTGAGCCCTTGGTCCTAGGCCAAAGATCCTTGACTTATAAAATTTTAATAACTTACTCTAAATATCCAGTTCCTTCACGTACACCACAATGGTTCCTCCCAAATGAAGCAACTTCCCTACATTTATCCCCAGGACTGACAGAAGAAACCCACAGACCAAACTGAGGGGCTTAACCTACAAGCCTTTCTCCATTCAGAAATGAGAGCATCCCTTAAGGGGTCAAGTCCTTTTCCAGGCTACCTGCAAAGAAAGGACTGTACAGTAAATAGAGGGCTACCTTTATCTCAAACCCCTACCTGCTCTCATGTAAGTCCAGCAAGGAGCAGCAGAGCCTGGAGTGTGACTCTAGCCAGACCGCTGACTGTTGTAGCAGCACTCTCAGTGCATGGTGCCATTAAATAGCTTTCTCTTCTTGTCCATAGCCAGGTATGGTGACAAAACACAAATGAACAAGTGATGTGGAACATCTGGAGAACAAACCACTCCTAAAATCACCTCTTCACGCCCACACACATACAAAACTGCAGGTGAAAGGCTTACAGGAATGAATTTCAGTGTCTTTCTAATTTGAGTTTTCCCCTACTTTTAAATTCTACTATTAATGTGCTTGTAAAACACACACACACACACACACAACCAAAAAAAGATCATCTTTGAGAAGACTGCATTTTTTCTAGTCTCCTGAGGCAGATATATAGGTGTCACAGTGTCTGTGTGTGTATATATATATATACATGTATGTATGTATATGTATATATATATATATATATATATATATATATATATGTGATTTTCTAGGTATGAAACTAAACAGTTTTCATTGATAATGACTGTTCCTTTCCCCGACTTGGGCTGGGCAGGTTTGTAAACTTCCCCTGCAAATCCTGCGGCCAGCACCCTTCCATCTTGCTCCTGCTTCCCCCGTTCACTCCACCATGCAGAGCCAGTTGCCATAGTTGCTGTGGTTACTCATTTTAATGAGGCACCAACAGAACAATTTATTGAAAGAATAAAAGCTTTGAAAGTTGAATCATTAAATAATTACACTATGATTTGAAGATGAAAGAAAAACAACTTGTTTCCTTTTAAATGTGTAGACGCAGATTATTTGAGGTTTAATTTCCTACTTCTTATACATACACTGTGACTTATGAGTCGTTTGTTTTGCCATTTATACCCAGCACTGAACACAGGTACCACAAATGACAAAGGGTCTTTTTGAAAGTTAAAAGTCAAGTCAAAAGAAAATGCTCAGATGAGATAAAGAAAGCTGTATTTCTGGAGGAATAGAGAAAAGGCATGTAGGTAAAATCACACTGCTCTGACCCACGGGCAGTTTGACCTGTTCCTGAAAGAGGTCACTGGCTCAAGCCTCCTTCTAGTGTTCACTCCAAGGGGCAGTGCTCTGCCTTCCCTTTACCCAGCCAAAGACACCATGGCAGCCTAGTCTTTTTACAGAATTTTGCAAACTTCCATGTCTCGGCCTCCCTTTGCAGGGCTCCTAATAACCTCAAAGATTCATCAGTAGGATGAGCTGGGCATCACACAATCTGTTGACAAGAGCCCAGCTTGTCCTAGGAAGTGCAGAGCAAAGTGTTTGGTCCCTCCGGAGAGCTCAGTAGTCTTGGGACAACAGGAACAGTACCTGGTCTGTAGAATCAAGCAATTCCTGTACTTATCTTTAGTTTCACTCCATGGGCTCCAAGTGCAGTGCCTCTTTCCAGCTGACTGCTGCTCTTCTGAATTATAATGCTCTCCATGATCTGGATCTAAGATATAAAAGGGAAAAAGCCGATGTGGCTGTGTGGATAAGGTGGTAAGTGGTTCAGGCTCTTCACTGAGAGAAGCCACCTTCTATATCACACTCTTCAAGAGTTATTAAGTCTACTGCTAATATTTTCCTGAAATGCAGTACCAAAGCTTTGAAAATGAAAATAACATAAACTTGACCCAGCAAATGCTTTTTTAGAAAATCATTCTCAGGAAATAATAAGTTCACGAGTACGCAACACAAAGATATTCATCAAAATGTTATTTATAATATCAAAATATTCAAAGTTTGATTAAACAAATGCAATACTTTTACACGATGAAATACTGTTGGTCTACAAAATACTACAATGTGATCATACTTATTTACTTAGGAGGAAGGCTAAATTTTGTTAAATGAAACATTTTGGCTAAAACGAGGATATACAATATTATGATGCTATCTCATTAAGTTTAGACAATACATGGAAAAGATTCTACAAGGGTCTAGCCCAAAACATTAGCAGCATTTATCCCTGACAGAGGTATTATGGGCAAATATCCTCTTCTTTATAGCTCTCCATGTTGGCTCTAAAAATCATAAAATAAAGCCACAAAATAAATTCCTGTCTTCTAGGACACAAGATGATTTTTATTAGAATGAAAATTTGAGCAGCTGAACATTCCATTTTCTGTGTAATATCTAATTTTGTATATATCACAGTCCTGTGTTTAGGTTTAAACCAAGTAGTGGGAGTACAGATATGACATACTTTATTTTCCAACTAACTGGCTCTGGCAAGTCAAAAAATCATTCTGGCTACAAGTTGAATAAAATCAGTCCAAATAGCATTAGCATCTTATCTCCATGCCGTTGGACTATGCCGTAATCTTCCTGCTGCAATCTGGCCACCTCATGGATGAATAGTTCTATTCATCAGAAAATTCTTATTCAGGGATTAAAAATACATGGCGTGGCTACCACCACTACCTCCTCTCACAACCATGGCAGACATCATTAATCACACTTTGTCCTGTGAACCCAGATGTGGCCTTAAAATCTTTTTCAACACAGCTGTTCCAGGCAGCCCCTATCAATCATTTATTTCAACTCAAGTTCAAATCTATTAGCCATATCTGCTCTGATTACTCTGGCTGGAGCATTATTATTCCTTTGACTGGTTCCCAGGACTGTGGAGTCAAGAAGCATGGCCACTTTCTTTCATGATCCCTCTTTCTCTTAAAATGTTTAAAATGTACAAAGGTGTTACTGATATGAGGTTAACTCTGAGAAGCCTAGTAGCATGTTTGAACAGTCCCCTAAGCCCAATTCTGAACTAAATAAAGGACCCTTTTTTTTCAAGATCTTCAAAACTTCTGAGATGAAAATGTGAACCTGATCCTATTTATGATAACCACATTTACATTGTAACTGCAAAATAATAGAATGGGGGCATAGAATATTTTGAAAAGCCACAAATATTAACAGAAAGTAGAACCCCCAAAGGAACTGAAGAAATTAAAGTGGAGAATGTCCATCTGAAACCAGAGAAATAAAGGAATATTTTATATTCTGTATCCAGAACATAGCTCTTCCAAAAGTTCATCTGACAAATTTTAAGAAATCTGAAACAGAGTGCCACTTGTGGACTTGGGGGAGAGAAAAAAATGGTCACACCAGCAAATAAGCCCAGTCTGAGAACTAGCACCATGCATGGGACACCGCCAGACTGGGAACAGCCAGACCCCAAGAAGTACCAACCCCCAACCCCGCCCCTCCATGCCCCCCGTAAGTGATCAGCTTATCCAGAGAAACACAGGCTGTGATGATAGCTATCCAGGTGAAGTGCAATTGGATGCCTGTGGTGCTTTGTTGCTTTACTAGCATTGCAGGTCTAAGGCCAGTGGTCTAATCATAGGTTCAGAGGATATCGGGATGCAGTATGGCATCTAGGGGGGATCTCCTTCTGGGGGTTGTAGCCACTGTTGATTCCCTATGGTCTTGCTTTGAGGTTCTATATCATTTCCATTGTTTTGTTGGGTTGGATTTTATTCTCTTTTGTTTTGTTTGATTATGTTAAATCTGATGACAGGATCCCGAAGCTATTTTATTGAGAGCAAGATACATTATGGTAGCAATTTTGGATTTACTATTGGCTTGTTTTGAAGTCCTTTATTGCATTCATTGTTTTGTTTTTATTATTTCTATTCTATTCTGTTCTGTTTGATTTTTTGAAATCCGAAGTTATATGTAGCTATTTTGAAGATATCAAGAGGCATTATGGTAACTTTTGTTGATTTCATAATGTTTTGAAGTCCTGTATCTCTTGCACTGGTTTGTTTTGATTGGTTTTATTCTGTTTTATCCTCTTTAAAATAAAAAAAAAGTTTGAAATCTGAAACAGATTACACCCATGTGTGGCCCAGGCAGGTTCCAGCCTTATTGTAATGACCTCTTGGAAACTTGGGTCAGTATGGCAACTGTCCCATTTTCTAACTACCAGTTTTTCTCAATCAGATCCTTCATATCTACTCTGAAAAAGAACAAGTACCATGTTATTAACAAATCAGAAATTTAGAACAAACCCTGGAAGAACAAACCTGATATGATCACACTGGCATGAAACAATGATAGCTCAAATCATGTTGAAAAAAATATCACTTAGAGATAGAAAATGGCTTAAGAGAACTCTAAAATTGGAGAATACTAAAAGTGGCGGGGAAAGAATCAAAGAAATAATTTAAGAAAAATTATCAGAACTGAACAACGGTGCATGTTTTATGATTGGAAGTACCAACAAAATGCTATGTAGGCTAGAATAGACATTTATATCAAAGAAAATTTTAGATACGAAGAACAAAGAGAATTGGGTGGGGATAGAAAGAGACTACTTAAAAAAGAGTAAGAATCAATTTAGTATAGTATGTCTCAGAGATGCTATGTGCTAACAAACACTAGGGAACGTCTTCTAAAATTAACGGAAAAATATTTTGAACAGAGTATTTTGTTCCTAGAAACACTACCATTCAATTTAGAGGTCAATTTTAAGAGCAAGAAACTCTGAACGTACTGAAGAATTTACAAGGGAATAAAGTTTAAAAAAATGGTAAGCCAGTTAGGAAATTAGTTCGAGAGAAAGATTTTGGATGCTTTGGAAATAATTCCCAAGAGAACATTTAGCAAAGTTCTGAATGACATACATCTAAAGAGAGAAAGAAAAGCAAGAAAAAAGAGAAAAAAAAAATGAAAGAGAGAGAAAAAAGTTAGGAATAAGTTCTTCAGCAGCTTAGCTATGGAGCAGTGAAAAGCTAGTATCTTCTGGTAACTGTCAGTGACTTCATGTGAAATGAACTAGTTTGGAAGTAATTCCCCCCATTTGATATTTTGGGTTTTACACTCTTAGCAAATATGGTAAAGGCACCATCCTTGTCACCTTCTCCGTGGTAAAGGCAAAGGGCAAACAAACAGATCTACTTCCTTCAGATTTCTGATTGTCACCAGAGAAGAATAGCCGGGCTTCCGATGAGACTGTACAGGGTTCTCCTACACTTACGGAATCAGGGAACAGGAAAGGGCGTTGTTTGTCCTACACATGGGCAGAGCATTGGTTTCTTCCCATACCAATTTAGAAAGGCAGTTTGCGCGTACTCTCCCTCCCTTACTCCAGCATGTAGAATGTGTGCAAATCAGCTATTCACGAGCCATGATTTCCTGACCCTGAAATATGTAAATGGGAGGATGAGCCAAAGGAATAGTGAGGTAATCTTTTTCTGGAACAATAACAGCTAGCTTTGTGTACAAAGAGCTTTCCCATAATTCTGATTCAAGCCTTATGAACAGTCCTGTGGGGTGAGAAAGAGTTATAATTATTATCTGTTATTTTACAGGAGAATAATTTGAGGCTCAGAGGATTAAATAAAATGTCCAAGAGCATTCAGCAAGTCAGTCCGTCAGCCCCAGCGAGCGCTTCCTGCAAGACAGAACTTACTGTTCTAGACATGGTCATTAATAAGGCAGGTAATTTCTCAGCAGGGAAGTTAGACTCAGGCAGAGGCTGCAGGAAGTTATGTTCAGGCACTGATAATCACCATGAAGAGGCTAAAAGAAAGAAAGTTGCAGGGCAAAGGGTGATTTTGCCCACCCAAGGAAGATGTTGCTGCCTTAGCTGGGGTAGAGTTGAGGGAGTTCTCAGAATGGTGATCAGAACTTTGAGAAGAAAGCAGGTGTGGGAGGCTCTGGGGAAGAAGCAAGCCCCTCAGAGAAGAAGGGAACTTGTTAGAGGAGATGAAAGGGCCCACATAGCCAGGACAAGAAAGAAGGTTAGTGGGCGAGAAAGTCACAGGGAGTAAGGGCCAATCATGCAGAGTTTAGGGAGCCATGATACGGAGTCTGGTATTCATTTTAAGTGTAACGAGTGGCTTGGAGGGGGTTAAAATATTTATTTACCGAGGTATACTTTACATATAATAAAGCCCAACTATTTTGAGCATGTAACTCAATGATTTTTAAAGTTTTTCTGAGGAATGCAACCATCACCATAAATCAGTTTTAGAACATTCTCATCCTCCCAGTAAAGTTGCTCATGTCTACTTATAGTTATTTCTTTTCCCATGCAACTGGTAATGTGCATTTGCCCCTACACATTTGCCTTTTTTGGAAATTTCTATCAATGGAATTATATAGGATCTGGCTTCTTCTACTTGCCATGCTTTTGAGGTTCTGTAGCAAGTATCAGTAGTTGTTTTGTTTTGTTTTGTTTTGCCCAGTCATGTTCCATTGTATGGATGTAACACCACTTGTCCATTAATCTGCTGAATAGGCAAGTTGTTTCTAGTTTGGCTATTGTGAATAATGCTTCTATGAACAGTTGTAAGAAGATCTTTCTAACGTTTTTCTTGGGTTGAAATCTAGAAGTGGAATCACTGAGTTAACATTTTCAGAAGTAACTAAAATATCTTTCAAAGTATCTGCACTATTCTACATTCCTACCAGCAGTGTAAGAGGCATCTCACTTCTCAATATACCAACAATTTTTTGTCTTCTGTCTTATTTATAATAGTCATTCTAGAAGATGTGAAATGATATTTCATTGTGGACCTAATTTGCATTTTTGTGATAACAAATTATGCTGAACATCTTTTCACGTTCTTTTTAGCAATGGAAGAGTTGTGAGAAATGGAGAGAGGTGTTTTAAAGCCCATTCTTTCCTAAGTGGTCAATAGGTAGTCAGCAAGAGACTAGGTAGGAGACAGTTGTAGTAATGCAAGAGGGAGATGCTTTTACCTTGGACTTGGTTTCTGCCCATGGAGGTACAGAGAAGTTTGAATGGGGATCCAGTATGGAGATAGAGCTAACAAAGTTGGCTGATGAATTGGATGTGGAATATGAAAACAGAGGCATTTAGATGAACAACTGGGAAGGCAGTGGTGTCCTTTAAAGACATAATAAAGAGGAAATATGGTAGCAATGCTGGGGTGGTAACAGTCAGTGTGTATTTCTATCACACAACATTTTGGGCATTAGAAATTCCAGAAGAGATGTTGAATATGTACAGGATGTGGGGGTCTGGAGCTTAGGGAAGAAGTCTAGGCTGGAGATACAAATTTAAGAGTCACAACATATGACTGGTATTTGAAGTCTTAGGATCTAGGGAGATAACGAGGAGAAAAAAGAGAATAGAGCAGAAATTGAAACCCCAGAAGCATTTTAAAAGAGTTGCTTATAGAGAATGGAGGTTAAAGTTGACCATTTGAAAGGTAGGGTTGGGGGCAAAAATAGGGCAAAGGAAGCATCTAGAAATATGTCCAGTTGACTGATGAATCCATACCTGTGCTGTCTAGTAGTGTAGTCACCAGTCACAGATGACTAATGGAGCGTTTTGAAATATGGCGAGCTAAGGTGGAATATGTACACACACACACACACAAAATTCACACTTGAATTTTAAAGTTTTAGAATTAAAAAAGTGAGCTGCCATTAGTAATATTTATATTGATTGCATGTTATGATAATAATATCTTTGACATACTGGGTTAAAGAAAACTATGATTAAAATTAATTTCACCTGTTTCTATTATTAATCAATTAGAACTACTTTCACCTGTGGCTAGTAGAAACTTTAACATTGCATATGTTGCTCACATTATGTCTTTTCTAGCCAGTGCTGACAGAAAGTTAACACTCTCATAGTCTCATCCTAGTTTTCCAGAAGTGCCACTGTGATATGTTAAGGCCTTCTGCACAGGAACTTGAATTTATGTGAGAATTCCTGTAATTACTTCAAGCCTTTCTTAAGGTGCAAGTAGGCACAGATTTAGAAAATGAAAGTCCCAATGCTTGGATTTATTTGACACGTTTATGTTGTGCACTTAGACCTATGTTTTAGCAAAAACAACGTCACATGCATCACTGGATCCTTGCTTAACTGGGAAACTACTGTCAAAAGAGAAATAACATTTCCTTGATATCTGTGATACTTAAGGAGTCCTTGCCTTTGGAAAAGATTCAATCAAATCAATCCCACCTTCCATCTGATTAAATACGACTTGATTAAATGAGGAGAAACTAAATTATTTAATAAGATGATCATGAATTAGAAATGACTTGATTTTTCTTTTCTTTATCATTCCTGGGATTCTTTACAGGTCATGAAAAAAGAGTTCCATCAAATTCTTTTCCAACTGGTGTTATGACAAGAGTTTCCCTTTAGAACTAAGAAAGATTTCCTTTGGTTATAGATCACAGAGGTAAACTGTACAGATAAAACTCAAGTTTCCCTTGCCCATAGGGACGAAGGTCATTTGAACAAGGTAATTCTCTCGAAGGGATAGAGCTACATGGTTTTATATTTTACATGACAGATAACAGGGCAGATTTTATGCAGATCCTTGTGTGAGCTTTTGTGATCTCAGCTAAGAGCTTTTCCTAATGCTCCTGGTTAAAACACACAATCTGGAGATACAGTAATGCCTCATTCATCAAGTTCCTGGAAGAGCTGGCAGCTGAGCTTAGTACAGTTTGCTTTTTCAAGCACTAACCCATCCTTTTTAAAAGAACTTACCCCATAGTTTGTCTTGGTGCAAGAACAGAACATGCTAAATGCATTTGTAGGAGAAAGACCTAAAATTGTCCGGTAGCTAGGAGATCTGGTCCTGCCTCATCACTGACTTGTTGGTTGCTTTTGGGAATCATAACATCTCTAGTTTCACTTCCTCATTTATAGAAAGAAATCATTAAATCTCTTTAATAAATTTTAGAGTGTATCCGATGGTTTGTTAAAACATGATGTTTTAACATGTGAACTGCCAGCCTCTTTCCCTGATTTTCTAATCCATTATGTCTGGGGGTGGGAGTTCATTTCTGGAGAGTTCTTTGATGATACTGCTACAATTGTTTTGGGGACCATCTGAGAACCACTGACCATTTCTACCACCATCCTTGCAGTTCAGCCTCCTATGGTTTTGCACATGTTGCATGGATGTTCATTTGTAGGCCACTAAATGCAGAAGTTCCCTAAAGATCACAGACAGTCTGATAGCTCTAAAACAGATTTTCAAAAAGCAAACCAGTCATCAGAATTTCAAGCATCTCTCATTTTGATTAAGAGAAACTAGTTTTTTTATTAGCATTCTGAGATTGTATATAAAAATACACTTTGCAGTTCAGAGAGAAGATAAGTCAGTGTTAATTTCTGTTCTCAGTGTAGCAATTACTGCTTATCCATCTAACCATTACATTTCAGTTGAAATATAAATTTATGAACAGATGCAGCGTAGACTGCTTAATAGCTCCCTGCACGAAATTCTCAGATGTGAGAGGTATTCTCTTTGGGTCACTTCGGCATTACACAATGGTGTTTTATTGTTTTTTTTTTCAGCTCTGTAGTAGTAAAGCTAAGAATAAAAAAGATTAAATTTCTGTATGATAAAATGATCCTTATTAATTAAAATATTTTTAATGGGAATCAGCCAATTAATGTGTTTTAATGCTATAAGTCAAAGATTGTGATTTGCCAATGCTTGATACAGAATCTAGTTTGGAGTCTAATACAGATGCTCTGAAATGTTTTAAATCATGATTGAAAACTTGAGAAAGTCAATGATAATTGTCACTTGCTCTCTATTATTTTTATTTCATTTTTTATTGATGTAAAAAAGACAGTATTCCTTGTGCACATAAGATTTATTGAGAACATATTTGATTTTTAAGCAATATATTTCTAATCACTATTGACTAAAAGTAAAGTCTGGATTCTCTATCAGAAGAGATAGTTGCCTTTCCCAAAAGTATGACTTATTAAAGGGCAGGTGCCTGTAGAGGTAAAAAGAAGAGGTCACCGACCCAGTCACACAGAGACAAGAGCTAGTGCCAGCTGACTTCACACCCAATTCCAGAGCAGTAAGGATCACCAACATCAGAAATCATCAAGAAGTGTGTCTTTAAGAAAATACTTAAGACATAATATTCAATGCTGGCTAGTGTCCAGTGTTAATAAGAGTGAAAGCTGATATATCATTTCTGGAAGGCAGCTTGGCAGGAATCATCAAGATCCATAGGAAATTCACTTCCTTTAACCCAGCAATCCCTTCTCTAAGAATCTATTCTCAGGAAATGTCAGAGATACTGACAAACATTTGTATGCAGTTACTGGAGCACTGTTTGTGGTACAGAAAAACCAAAGACACCTAAAGTTACTTATAATAGAGGTAGAGTGAATACATAATAGCTCACCAGAATTTCTTCCAAATTAGTTTGGAAAACTATCCAAATTAATTTGATCACAAACACCTTCTGAAACAGGAAAATATTTTTATTATAATGTACAAAGATACAGGAAAAGGTTTTTTTTTAATAATGTAAAACCATATGATACTAAATTGGAAAGTGTTAGGTTAACTTGGTTAAGTTGAAAAGTATGGTGAGTCCCAGATGTCCGGTCCCTATATAGGTTAGACATAGATATGGAGGAAATCTCACACAAATTCTAAATGAATACAATAAAGTGAAAAAGGAGCCGTTGGTTCTTGGTTTAGATTAAAAACTGGTGGTCAACTTAACACCAGCTAAATTAAATCAGCATGGTGCTGAGTGTAGATGGTCCACCTGAGAAAAGTTGCCAACATAAATAGAGACATAGAGAAGAAGAGCAAGGCGTTGTGGGTTCTCGTAAGTGTCGTTGTTTGGAGCCGTTGGTTCTCCTGGAGAAACTTGTCATGTTGGCTTCCCCAATATGGATTCGGCCATTATCATCGGAGGAGCTCAGGACCTCATCACTGAGAGTGGCTATGGTTCACTTTGGGGGAGCTTTGCTCCTCACATTGAGCATCACTTCCTGGCTCCAGAGGAGAAGATGTGTGCTATTTAATCTCCAGGAGAAGGTTGTCATGCTGGCTTCCTGTTCTCATCGTCGGAGGAGCTCGGGACCTCATTGCTGCTGAGGATGGCTGTGGTACTTTTCAGGGCAGCCCTGGTCCTTATTTTGAGTGTGACTTCTAGGCTCCAATATAAAACCCTCAATCTCTGGCACAGTTCCTTCACCCTGTGGGCATAGACTTTCTAGCTTCCACCACTGACCTTTGGGGCTTCCCCGCACAGATCCGTAAAACAGACTAGCATGAGTCCTTGTTGTTGGTGCTAGACCTCCTGCTGGACTCACGGGAGGCATTGTCATGGGTTCCAGGTCTTCAGCTGGACTCATGCAGGACATTGCTGTGGGATCCAGGCCCTTAGCTAAATATCCTGGGTCTTTAGTGTTGTGTACAGATTTTCCTGCACTTTTTTGTGTTTAACTCTGGGTGATCATCATAAAACAGTATTATAAATTCTGTGTCCTCTATGCAGTTGTTCTCCCTGTAACCCCTGACTACAGTCCCTGAAGGTGTTGGTGACCAAATCCATAAATTCAAGTAGAGAAGTGTCTACCGGGCTGCAACCCTACTCTTCTTTGTGTCTAGCACTTCTCATGCTTCTGGCCCTGCTGAATGACCAACAGGCCAGCACCGGATCCTGTCAACAGATCCATATGGAATACCTCAATGTAGAGCCAACAACTTTCCATAGACTTCAAGGATGCTTTTCCCTGATTGCTTTGTGGCTAGATATGTGTTATTTGTTTCTTCTTGGTCCTGTGACAAATTACCATCAATGTAGTAGTTTAAAGCAACATGAATTTATTGTCTTATAGTTCTAGAGGGCAGATGTTCAGAACCAGTTTTGTTGGATTGAAGTCAAAGTGCTGGAAGATCTGGTATTTCTTGGAAGCTCTAGGGGAGAATTCACCACCTGCCTTTCTTGTTACATGACCTATTCCTCCTTTCACTCTAGTTGTTATCATATTTCTACGGAGTCAAATCTCCTTAAAAGAACAATGAGGCTGGAATGGAAGTCAGCAGTAGAGTGCCTATGTAGCAAGCACTGGGCCTCAGGTTCCATCCTTAGTACCACAGTAAATAAACATATAAATAAATAAAAAGAGAAAGGACAGTTATTAGCATATTGGACCAACCTTGGTAATGGTTGATTTCTCAACTGATGGATTAATGACTTTTCTTCCAACATTTCCATCTTGGGGCTTCACTGCTCTCCTTCCTCGATTGTGCGAGCCCCAATTCTTTTCTTTTTTTTCTTTTCTTTTTTTTTTTTTTTGTATGTGGGATTAAACTTATGACCTCATACTTGCCAGGAAGGTGCTTATGCCACTGAGCTAAATCCTCAGCCTGAGCCCCAATTCTTATAGTCAATCCCATAACATAGTGTCTCTCTTCTCCCTGTTTGAATATTAACTTGTTGATCTAAAAAAATCTAAACAACTAGAGAGAGTTTCTCCAAAGAATACTAATATTAATTTGAGAGCAGCAAAGCACTGCAACAGGAGTATATATGCCAGAGTAAATTGTGGGCTTATCCAAAAAAGTGAAAGCAAGGGAATGTTTTTAAAGACAAAAAACAAGGATTATACCACGTATTCAGAAACCATACTTCTTGGCCACAATCACTACTAACAAGAGTGACGTCAGTCCAAGGTTGAACAAACACTTGCTGGGTAGATGTCCTTGTAGAAGTACTTTTTGATAAGGTCATGGTGGCTTTTGTACAAAGTTGTGTTTCTGGCAGAGTCTTTTGTGAAAGTTGTTATCAGGCAGTCAAGCATATGGGCTCTCTTCCTTCATAACCTCCCAGATTTATTGACTTCTGTGGTTAGGGTTGACACAAATGATTCCATTTTGATTCTGACAATTTTCACATTTCTTTCACACACTGATAAAAATCCCAGGGTTGTGTACAAAGGTATGCTTATAAATATGCAAAACACAAAAAGAATTGTATCACTTTGCAAGTAATACTAATGCCTGGGTGGTAGGATGCAGGACAGAGAGAGAGAGAGAAGCCTTGAAAGAGCAAGACAGGAAGGAAAGATCCAGAGGATTTGAGAAGAAAGTGACCTCACCCTCCTGGTGTTGATGCAATGGAAGGAATCTGGAAAGGAAGGTGTGGAAGCAGGTGTGCTTGTAGATTCGGTGGTAGAAAGTGAAGGACTTTCTTTCTTGTAGCTTCTATTTTCTCTGTGAGTTGGAAGTCAGTTCACATGGTAAGATGTGGGGGAAGTGTCTGACTCTGAAGTGTGAGGAGAGAGAAGAGCATTTGGAATCGTTCTTGTGAGGCAGGAGAAGGAGCTGTAGGAGGGGGTGCTGGTGCCCTGCACAGTGCTGAGAGCTGGGGAGCAGCAGCAGTGTGCCTGGGCCCCTCATCACGTCTCAGCATGTTCTACAGTTTGGCTGCAGGGAAGAGAAGGCAGAGAGCAGAAAGGTTTTCCAGGTGGATGAGAAAGCAAGGAAGTTTGAGGTCTCTAATGCAATCCCCTTCCCTACTCCTCCATGCTTGAGAAAATAAAAGCCGCAGAAATGATAGAAACAGAGCTGGACTAAACCCAGATTTCCTGACTGAAGAACAGTGTCACTGCATGGCAGAGCATGAAGTTGCTCAAAGTATAATCTCCTCATCATTTCAGAATTGCTGAGGCAGGGGAGATAATTGGGGAAGATTGCTATTCAAATGCAGATCCTTTGGTCCCCTACTCAGCTCTCTTGGATCAGAAACACAGGATGACTGACCCTGGAATTTAATCCACATTCCCAGTGGTTCTGAAGCACAGTAAGGTTTAACAATTGAAGCAGGGCAGAGTCCCTGGTTTCTGGGTGGAATGCAAAATCAGGAAACAAGGGGAGGCCCACACACCATTCAGTGTTAAGAGGCTAAACGTGCAAATTCTGGGGAAGAGTCTGGGCATCATGAAGGTCAATAGATACCAGACAGTGGGTTCATGTGCAGAGTGGAAAGGGCTGACGTTAGCAACGGGCCAGCATACAAAAGCGCCAAAGACAACTCCTACCCATCAGCCACCAAATTACTTCTCTGAAGACTCCCACCTTTGCATGTGCTGTTTCTCTCTACTTCCTGACTTTCTCTGGCTTCCTGCCACTTGTTCTCCAGGCCCCAGCTCTGGGAGGAAAATCTTCCCTAGTATATCCATGCTTTTTAAAAAAATTTTTTTCTGTTTTATTTTTTAGGTACTGGGGATTGAAACCAGGGGTGTTTTACCACTGAACTATAGCCACAACCCCTTTCTAAATTTTTTTTTAATTTTGAGAGAGGGTCTTGCTAAGTTGCCTTAGTGGGCTTTGAACTTATGATCCTCCTGCCTCGGTCTCCCTCACTGCTGGGATTACAGGTATAATTCCTTGACAAAGTATAACATTCACTAGTTTCTATTTTCATATAGAATTGTAAGTTCCCATACTATTTTGCTTTAATTAACTTTCTGAAATTTATGCTATATAGCAACATTTCTAGGTTAAGTAATCTCTTTCTGTGACCCAACTGCTTCCCCACCTACATACTTTATCTGACTCCTCAGAAGACTTTAAGCTCCCTGGGTCTGAAAGACTGCTCCCGATTACTGCATCTCCAATGTCTAGTATGATGTTGTCTGTAACCTACATGGTGTCAAACAAGAAGTGATTTGAGGGCAAGATCTCTGAGCGATTCCTTGTCCATTTCTACTTGGCAGAAGAAATGGATTTCTTCTATCGAATGGTGTTGCACCACACCTGTGATGGGCTCCATGTATCTGAACAATGACAAAGGCCTTCACACTTAGTCTTCAATGAAGGAAATAACTCTTTTGCTTCACAGAGTAAATACTCCACCCAGTGCCACAGAACTGAGAAAGAAAATTTCACAGAGAGGACATTTGAAGAGTGCTCATGAACAAGACATAGAGCAGTCCTTCTCAAGGTTAGAAACAAAATCTAAGCCCCTGGAGATAGAAACAAGGGACCTGGCACAAGGAGGGTTGTGCAGAATCACTCAGACTGCTTCAAAACTTAGGGGCAGCTAAGGACACCTGAGGATGTGACCCGGCTTGTCCAACACAGATGCACAGTGAGACAGTTATGTTACCATGGCTTGGCACAGGTGAGCACACATGTGTTGGTGACAGCACTATGTAAGAATGTAAATACGAGATAACAACCTGTGTAAGAATTATACAGTAAAGATGCAGGTGGCTCTTGCTCATCTGCTCTGCTCTGTTCCATGCTGCCTGTTGTTGTTGCTGATGTCATGCACACATATGTTGTTTAATCTTGGGGTCTCACCTGCAAAAATCTCCCTTGGGTCCCCCAAGTGAGCCGACAAGAGCATTTTCATTCACATCAAAGGAAGCGGTGACGTACGTGTACTGCTGTGATGGAAGAAAATACCCAGCCTGGATGGGAAAGTTCCCTTTGTTAAAATGAAGAAGGGTTACCAATTGCTGTCATAAAAAGAAATTAGAGGCTGAAAGCAGACTCACTGTGGAGACTTATTGTTTGTATACTGCACAATGAATTAGAAAATACAGTTCTTATTTGTTCAGTTATTCTTAACAAAACTTTGTTTTCAAGAAATTCTCGTTATTACTTTGGACACCTAGACCTAGGGACTCCACCAGCTAATAAGAATCAAAACTATTCTTTGGAATAGGTAATGACCAATCTATGCATCCTTCCTACCCTAAATTCCTATCAAGCTGGGTCTTAATAGCATTTAGTTCAAGTTCAGTGAACACTAGCACACATAATTAGTGCTCGAGATTTGTAGAATGAAAATCACATACTATCTGCCAACATTTCAGGTTCTACATCTCAACATTTATACCTTGTACCACTTTCACCATCACAAGCATAAATCTTATAAATGGATTTCATTTATTTCTAGCCTGTTATATTAACAGCTAGATATAGCTCTAATGCCAAAAGACTGCATTTTCTTCTACCATTAATCTTTCTCCAGCCTGTGAGCTGGAAAAGTCATAATGATGGGAATTGTCATAATGAACCCAAACAGTAATTGTAATAAGAAAACAGAGGAAGAAAATTGAAAAAGAAAATGTCTCTCCCACAGCACCACAGATAAATGACCCTATTTTCTCCTGACTCCAAATCCACATGGTTGTATTTGTTCTTGTCAAGATCATTAGGTACCAAAAGACCATTTGACATTGGTGGGAATGATATTTTAAATAAAAGTAATATATCGATGTTAAAGAGCATATCTCTTTTTTCTGTAGGTTCCTGTCTCGTCTGCACAACTTTAAGAGTTAAGACTGCATTTAAAATACTTAATACAAAGTTTATACGAATGAGACATGAAAGTGAGTAGCCTGTCTCAGCCAATTTGCTTAAAATGAGATAAGCAATTACTTCTAATAAAGCAATCAAGGGCTTGAACGAGAACAGGTTTAGTGCTAACTTGGTTAGGTATTAATTTAAGGATTTAAAAGAGTCCACAGCTCTTTTCTTCTCTTAAAAAAAAGACATTTTCAAAGTTATTCCCAGTCATTTTGATAAGTTACATCTTTCTGTCATTCTGAAGCAGTTAACATACAAAGAGAATTGCCGGAGAATATAGAGAAATTTGTAAGACTGCTAAATCATCCTGACACCCTCCAGGTCCTGATAGATTTAGTAATGAGTTCTACAGTGAGATTCCAGACAAATGAAGTAATTAAATGCTTGATCTGGATGAGAAAAGGGTGGCCTTTGTGGGAAGCAGCAAGAACTCGATTTGTAATGACTGCCCTTAACTGTTGTGGCTATTTAGCAATGACACTGTAAGAAGGCATTAGTTAGGCTACATGGATCTTAGATTCATTCCTGTCTCTTCTCTTGCTGCCCAAATCCTTGTCCCAGCACTTAACCTCCCTCCAGGTCAGTTCACGACCAAAATCCATGATCCTGGGCCAACATTTATGCTTTATCAAAGGATAGTAAAACAGACATTCCTAAAATAGAGAAATTGTTTATCTTCCAATCTTGTTTATTTCTTCTAACTTCCTTAAAGTGAGTATTTTACATTCAACCCAGTTCATAGGAAAAAACATGAAATCAAAGAAGCACTGGCTTAAGTCCATGATTCTGGATTCTACTGCATATTGAAATCACTGAAGGAGGTCTTGAGACATTCTGATGCCCACCCTGCACTGCAGGCCTCCCATGTCAAATACTCTATCTGGTGCTAGGTGGGGGCATCCGTTTCTAAAGCTCTCCAAGGGATCCTACTATGCGGCCATGGAGAACCTTTATGAAAGTAGGATCGAGTTAATAGTGCTGATTTTATCACAGTATCTTTCAAGTCAGGAATTATGATGCCTCCTGCCTTGCCTTTGTTTCCTAGGATTGTCTTTGCTATTCTAGGTCTCTTCTGTTTCCAAATAAATTTTAGGAATATTTTCTCTAGATCTGTGAGGCATGCTAATGATATTTTAATTGAAAATGCATTAAATCTCTATAATAGTTTGGGGAGTACGGCCATTTTCACAATGTTGGTTCCTCCTATCCATGAGCAAGAAATAACTTTCCATTTTTTGATACCTTCTTCAATCTCCTTTTTCAGAGTATTGTGACTTAAAACTGACACATATTGGTCTATCTTTGTCATTTTATTTTCTTGCTGTTGGCTCCCTGCTTTTTTCCTCTGTTTAATTGCTTGCCCTGTCTGGTGGTTTCTTTCTATTGTTGTTCTTGAAATTGTGGTCATTTTTATCTCTGTCTAGGATATCTTTCAGTAACTCCTTTTTTTTAAGAGAAAAAAGACACAGAAAAGAAAGACAAAAAACAAGAGACAAACAAAGGACAACAGCAAATCCAAAACAGTAATATTACAGGTTTACAAAACAATATGATAGGAACTTGACAATGGTTGCAATATTGGGAATCGTTACCTTCAACACGGTTATTTACATTAGCAGATACAGACATGTAAAATTCATCTAATCATATGAGCATTAACCATTCTTTCTCAATAACTAATACATTCAACAGTACAGCCATTTTAGTTACCTTACATATACATATATACAGATTTATGTCTTTTTCCTTTTCCTTTCCTTCTTTCCTCCTTTTCCCTTTCCCAATTACTTTTGCTCTTTGAGCAGTTTTTTACCCTTACACAGTGTTTATTGTAGATTTTGGATCATTCTTTCTGTAACTCATTGTTGGGTTGTTTTGGTGGTCATTAATTTCTTCAGTTGTTCTTTGTCATGAAAGTATCTTATTTCTGTATTAATTTTGAAAGATAGTTTTGCAGAGTATATTAATCTGGGTTGGAAGTTTTTTGTTTTTTGTTTTTTTTAATTTGGTACTGGGACTCCATCTCATGACCTCGCACTTGCCAGCCAGGTGCTGTGCCGCTGAGCTATATCCCTGGCCCTGGAAGTTGCTTTCTTTCAGGACTTGAAATATTTCACTTCAATCTCTTCTTGACTTGAGGGTTTGTGTTGCAAAGTGTTGGGGACCACAAATTCACACTGGCTAATTTTGCATACTTCGCTAAGGGATAAATGGAGGCTTGGGATTATTGGTATCACCCATTTGAGATTTCCCATTAACTCTTTAGGGATGGGCCATCCTCTGCCACCCACTAAGACTAAAACTAGTACCACTAAGTAAAAAGACACTCCAGGGCAAGATCCTTCTTAGCATAAGATCCTCTCTGACCTCTTGAGTCATCCTAAGATTATACTTGCCTTTTGAGTCATAGACCCCTGAATCTTCTGCCAACTTTGAATCTTCCAATAACCCCACCTATCACTACGTACACCCAATAAATAGTGGCTGACTAGGAGTGTCCCTCTCTTGGTCCATCTGGAAGCATCAGCTTCCCAGCCACTCATCATGTATTTCTAAATTTGTCTCTGTTTCTAATTTTATCCTCTTGCCATACCTTTGATACAGGCAATCAGGGATCTTGGCCAGGTCCCTGATACTTGGCACCAAACGTGACTGGAACATATGAGCTTCATGCTATGACAAACACTATCCATGCTGACAATCCACCAGACCTTGCATGACCAATTTAAAGGTAAGTGGAGTGCAGCATTTTACTAATTATAGTGCTCAGACCCAAATGGCAAGTAGAAATCTTTTCTAGGTGTCTGTTTGTCGAAGTAACAATGGGGCAATTGTATTCTTTATCTGTAGAAGAGAAAGAATTTAGCCTATTGATTATGAAGCTGTTAAATGATGCAGATATCAAAGTGCCATCAAAACAAGTTTTTAGATTGCTTCATCAGATGGCTACTTTCTATCCTTCCTTTCACAAAGCGGGTACACATGATAGGAGAGTTTGGGATAAAATAGGTGAGAGCTTTTATGTAGCTACAAATCAAAATTTAAAACTCCACCCAAAAAGTATAGCTATGTA